>ARYC01006125.1:0-42776 GCA_000711775.1 Oxytricha trifallax
CCAGACCTCTAATTCTGTCGTTTAGCCATAACATAATCGAGATAATTTCTATTTGGGTCTTGTTTTCTAGATCGATGATTCTATAGTCCCTCAGTAGTTTGTTAAATCTTGTGGGTTCCTCTGCCTCTTTGATCAAATTACAATTCTTCATATGTTGCGAGTTTATGAATGATCTGTGGACATTAAAATAATGTATCATCCCATAACTGACTTTTGTCCTTCCTTGGCTGATAGCCATCATAGTTTCCATCACGTTCTTTGTGAGGAATAGCTTTTTTCTTTATTGTAGTTCAGATTTGCTCTATTATATTAATTCTTTCGCTTTTTTGGGAGCGAAATATTTGTCCAAGCTTGACTTCACTTTATTCATGTTATTCTCAACTAATTATTCTATGATGTCAATCGTTCCAGTGTCTTTGAGTTGAGTATCATTCCTTATTATTATGTTTGAAATGTCTCTTGGTGTCCTGAATGCTATTCTCTTTAATTGAGTCTCTAGTTTAATCAATTTCCTCGAGCTTAATATACCCCGTTGCCATTAAAGGTGTGTAGTTGTAGATTACTAGAGACCTAATTGGGCGAGACATTCAAACAGCCCAACCTTAGTGAGGTTTATAAGTGCTTTGATTTGTAGGGTATAGTTGGGGTCTTATTGGGGTTAGTAGAGAAAGCGCAAGTTTTATGTGAATTTAATGAATATTTAATGAGTATTAATGTGCTTAAATCAAAAAAATTTTATCTGCTTATCTTTGTGGTATCTCTTGAACTTAGCTCTCTTTAATGTTTCAAGTATATCTTCTAATGATGATCTTGGATATGCTGGAGGCTCTTACTATGATTATCTCAACCATTTTCTTGATCTAAGTGCATACATCTTCTTGCTTTATATGTTTAACAGCCATGCTTATTGATTACTTTTCTTGCTTTGTTCCGAAATACGACATACTTTCCATATCGCACTCTAAAATAATTGCTGCTACCGCCCAGACATCCCACTAAACAGAGCCATTAGTCCACTTCTCTCTTATTGGGAAGTACCCAGGTGTGCCTAGCACTTTAGCTAAAGTCACTATTTCTTACCTTATTGCTCTATTGAAATCAATGACTACTATTTCGAAAGGACAGAGATTTAGCATTACATTTTCTGGCTTCAAATCTCTATGAACATACCCTAGATCATGCAGCTCTTTCACACCCTTGATCATTTCCGTGAGTATCTCATTCAAGTCATCTGGGTATCTATTATGGTAGAGATAATCTCTTAGAGTCATTTCAAATTTCTTAAGTCGTAGTGCAATAAAAACATGTCCAAGAATAACTCCATCGAGTTTAAGCAAGTTCTTGCATTACCTTTTATGAGCCTCTCTTAGTATTATGTATTCATTGGCAAACTCATTTTGATACTGCTCGTTCCTAATAAGATATTTGAAAGGATATACTTTATAAGCATACTCATCAACTACTATGACTTTTGCCTTGTTAGGCACATCAATATGTAAATAGTTGTCAATGCAAAAACTGAGATCTACTGCATTTAATGCAGGTATATACATAGCTCTCTCTTACAAGCATGCTTTATATAATTCATTAGCTGGTTGGTTCATTGACTCGAAACGTTTCTGCTTCTTAAGTCTCTCTTCCTCTCTTTAAGACTCTACAGTATTGGACTTTCTCTTGGCTGGTATAAGTTTTTATGTTTCTTTATCTTGCATTAAAAACTCACTTAAATGATGTTTTTTGCATGTGTCTTTTAACTTTAGCTGAGTGAGTGTAAGACTTCATGCAAGTCGTGCACTAATACCTGCCATCGACCTTTTCGTGCTTAATATATATCTTAGCTCTCCCAGAGTGCATCTCTTTGATGTGCCTCTTCAAGCTCGAATCAGTTGAGAAGAAATTTTAGCATTCATCACATTAGAATTCTTTAATCTTTTCTAGTGGGAGATGTTCTTTTAACTCCTCAACATCTTCGATTAGCGTTTAAATACTTATCTCTGCTCTCTGCTTCCTGATATTTATTTCTAGAACAAACACCTCTGATTAAAACTTAAGAGCTTTAAGCTCTGGCTCCTTTTCAATGAATATGATCTCTGGCTTCTTAGTTTATCCAAAGTTTAGCTAAGATTATCCACTGCCAAGAGAGACTGCTTTGCGATTTAAGTTAGCCGCCATGTTTAAATTCACATTTAAATTTCTATTATAAAGCTCTAATAACCTCTCTAGTTATAGTAACTTTGTATAGGAGTTGGTACTGCAACAACAATGGTTGATTCTTAGGCGTTAGACATCATATTTATACTAAGTTTATAGCTATAAATTTTCTAAATTCATGCTTAGTATTTTTAATTTTGGTACAAACTTAGAAAAAATTGAGGTTGGTACTGGTACAAATTAGGTTTTGAACCATATTGGAACTTTTCCATTAAAACCTCATTAGTTTAAAACTAGGTACTAATTAAGTTTTGGTACTATTAAATTGCTACCAGTTAAAATTAAACGAATTTAGTACCAGTACTAATTAAATTTAAACAAATTTAGTACTAATTTAATGGAACTAAATTGATAAAAATGGAGCTCCATCACTGCAGTTTGTTACAGCTTCTGCAAACTTTCTCCACGTATCTTGCAGGGTTGACCTCCTATAAGATGCCCATATTTAATAGTAAGATTTTAAACAATAGGATCCAGAAGTCTATAAGTTATAATTTGAAATTCATTAATAGGGAGAGGAACAAAGATGGAATCACTCAATGATCAAATGAAAAGAGTCGAGGCTCAAGAAATGATATCAAGATTCAGAAGTAAGGAAGATCTCTATCGATACCTAACTTTACATGGTAAGATAACTCGATGATTATTAACATATTAAACAGTTGGTTTATTCCTTCCTACGATGGAAGGTACCAAAATTTCATTCTTGAAAGCAATACTTTGTGAGGAGAAGAAAGCTTTTAAAAATAAAGAGATTAAATTAATCGAAATTTCCAACTACCCTGAGATTTCAGTCACTAATCTTTATGAGGATGCCATGTAAGATGAGGAAGTGGTAGTTTACTTTCCTACAAAGAAACAAACTCTTTAATAAACTCCCAGAGAGGAACTTCTTCTTTGGTGCTCTTGGTACAATAAAAGAGGATTATCTCAGAGAAATTATTGAAGAAGCACATAAGAAACGATATTCTATTTCTCCTGAAGACTAGAAGAAGCAAGGCATTCTTATAAGCTCAGCTTGGCTAGAGGAACTTAAGAAGCATCCTTATCTTTCAAGTAAGCTTTGACATATAACTTTGTAGGAAAATCAGGCACTGGTATATATCTTATGAAAGAGCATGCTAAGGTTCATAGAGAGAGAAAGTCACAAAAAATTCATGAAGTGAGCAAGAGCTTTATAAAGATGTTTAAAAGCCAGATGAAATGAACATAGATGCAGGAGCTGGCACAAAGAGAAGAAATATGGGCCCAAGCAAGCCATAAGAAGAGGAGAAGAAGGAGAAGCCAAACCCATTCATGGGCCAGTTTAATATGTGAATATATTCATTCGTTTAAATCTAAAACTTATTTATAAACATTCATTCTTCCCTTTCTCGCACAAATTGTTGTCTTATCTACGCTCACTCTCTTACAGCTGCTTTGAATAAAGTCTACTATATCGATGGGCAAGTCATGCATAAGATGATACAGCAGAAGCTTCTTGTAGTGAGTCTTTATTTAACTCCAGTAGAATTCTATTCCATAAATTAAGGGCTGTAAGGAACGTTGTATACAGGAGTTATGTTTAACTCTTCATAAGCTTTCTTAGACTCCTTAGTCTTATGAACTGATAGGTTATCAACAAACAGGATGATCTCTTGGTTGCTATACTTCTCTCTGAGCTTATGTAGGAACTCTATATACTACTCTCGCTTAATAGAGCGAGGGTGAATAACATAACTCTCTAAGCCTGAATCTTCACTTATACCAGCTAAAATTGCATGGGTGACTACCTTTACTTTTTAGTCATAAACTTCTATGTTATCATACTTCTTGTACCATGACTTATTAATAAAAGTGTTGAACGTAAACACAGCTTCATCTGCATGTATGAACTTGATGTTATTATCAATAGCTCTCTGCATTTAATCATATATATAGTTTAAATTATTACTATAAAATGGCACTGTAAAATCAATCACTCTCTTAACTCTGTTGACAGTCTTGAAAGTAATACCATTTCGTCTATAAATATTGGCTATAGTCTAAGGAGAGATACGCATGTCTGGAAACTTGCGATGAAACATGACAGCTCGTTAGTCAAGAGGAAAGTGAGCCCAATACTTTAATGTCTTAGAGTCACAGAGATAGTCAATATGGACCTGTGAGAACTTTTATTTTCTTGCAGGATGTTTTCAAGAGCCTGAGTTATAATGTTAAACAGCTAACAAGCAATGATACCTAACAGTTGGGGCACTCTTGTGTAGGAGTCTTGCTATGGCTGTATAATTCAACACTGGTTTGACTTAGTCTATATTAATACTTGTACCATACCTAAGCTTAAGCAGTAAATCTAAATATTACTCATCATAAATAGACCCTAGATTTCGCTAATTTCTATTTCTCATTTTGAAAATTGGCCTAATTTCTCTACTAACCCCAATAAGACCCCAACTATACCCTACAAATCAAAGCACTTATAAACCTCACTAAGGGGTTTTGGGGTTTTGATTATGGTGTCACAAATTGTTGGGTTATTAGATCTCGTAAGATTCTGGTAGAATAAGGTCTTTTTTTTATGTCATCCCAAGTTGTCTTCAAAAGTCCTTTTGTATCTAGTCTTATTTTCATGCCTAGGTACTTTAGCTCCTCTACTTTTTAATGCCTTATACCTCTTGAAAATTACTAAATTCTTTCGCATCTCTCAAGTAGAAAGTTTTCTTAAAATTGAGCTTCAAATTATGAGTTTTTTCTATTTCATTGAAACTTTCGATTACTCTCACCAATTTTTATTTGGTTTTTAAGTTAATGAGAATATCAACGGCAAATGAAATAAGTTTGCGTTGGTTTTTAAGTGATTTTAATTCTTATTGTGAATACAGCGCGTCCTGTAAGTAGATGTTAAAAAGCATTGGCGAGATTATACTCCTTTACGCAACTCCTTTCAACGCGTAAATCTATTCTCCCTCATATATTATTTTGTTATTTTTGTATAGTTACTCAAAACTATTTTGCTATCTTCTTCAGATATTACTCTCTACTGGAGGATGTGTAGCAGTTTGTCTTTCCAGACTGAGTCGTACGCCTTCTGCAAATCCACAAATAGGTAGGCTTCTCTGTCGTTACTTCTCCTTCTTGAAACCTTGATGTGTTCCAGTAGTCTGATTAGATTTAAGTTGTTGCTTTTGTTTCCTTTAAACCCATTTTAATAACTCCCTGTTTAAAGTTGTTCACTCTTTTGTTCCAAAATTTTGTTTACAATAATCTTTTCGATTATCTTGTTGAGATGTAAGTTCACTACGATTGGTCTGGTATTGCTAATGTCTGGGCATTGATCTCCTTGATTATTGCTTAGCAATACTAATCTTCCCTCTTTTAGGTACTGTGGGATGCTTCCGGTGTTCAGCCATTCAAATATTTTATCACTTACTGTCTTTCTCATGCTCACGTATTTCTAAAGCATTTTTCCATCAAATCCATCTTACCCTATCGCTTTATTGAAATTACACTCTGAAATACTTTTCATGAAATCCTAGACTTGGCAAAAGCCTTATGAACTTTGCTCATTCACAATAGCTATCTCCCCACACTTTATTCCTGTCATTTAACTATTCTTAATCTTGTCGTCCTCAAACAACTTGTTGTAGAATTCTGTGACATTCTTTGTAGTTTGGTCTTCTTATTTCACTCTCTCTCTCTGTTTATTGTTAACCCCTTAATAGGTTTTGTTTATTTTAGCTCTTCGTGAGTCCCTTGACTAAGTAAGAGAATCCCTTCAAATCTTTTCTGTCTAAACAGTGCTACATGTCTATTATCGCTTCATTCTACTGTTATTTGATGTCCTGGTACACAATATTTCCATTTTTGACGTTGTTCTTAATTGCCCAATATGGTGGTTATTGGTACCAATTTTTTGTTTTGCTTTGTTTCTCCAACTTATCCTCAAAGCATCTTCTTATAGGAAGGTCCAAGTCTTGAAATCTTATCATCCTTCCTTTCTCAATGAATGTTTTCCAACATTACTTCCTAGCATCTGATATTCTTACTATCATCTCCTTATCCGTAATCTACACAGATCATGGTCTTAGTATTTCAATTTTAGTTTTACTTGTATTAACTTGTGGTCTGTTGAATTCAATTGTTCGAGTTCCCATTATTATGTTTCTACATTTGAGAATACTTGATCTAGTTAGTTGCCTTTAGTATGGGTCTCTACTCCTCTGGATTTATTCTAATAGGCCTTCTCTTTTGAGTCTCTTACTGAAATCTTTAAAGTGGAAATTGGAATCTCCCATTAAAATGATCCTTTGTTTATTGCATTTCATTTTTATTGATCTATTAATGAACATTACTCTGTTCTAAAGTTCTTTTATTTCATCATTTATATACGGCTGTATGTAGACTGTGATAATGTGAAGTAGGTATCCTTCTACATTTAAAATATTCCACGCCAGGAACTACTTTAAGGTTTTTATTGTTTTCATTTGGTACTTTCCACTATTCATGGTAAAAACTCCTCCATTTCGAGCTAATTGTGTCTGTGTAATGTTTTGACTGTTCAATCCATTTATCCACTCGAGTCACGTTTCCACGAGTGCTGTAAAACCGGGGTTCTTGTCCTCAATCTCTCTTAGCATTTTCTCTTGCTTCAACTTGGAATTCAATCCCCTGACGTTCTGTAGGCAGATCTTAAGTTTAATGTTCAACGTCGGCATCTATCTTTTGTTATTTATTGTTTTTTCCGTTCTTCTCTTACTTCTTTGTTCCTCAACGAATCTTTCGTTCCTTCTAGCCCATCCTTCAGAATCCTTTTTGGCTGATAGAAATGGAGCTTTCGGTTGTTTTCTATTGGTATAGAAAATTTGTTCAGTTTTTATAACTATAATTATTGACTTGAGCATCTTGAATTTTTTGTTGACCTTGATTCACTGTATCCTTAATTGAATATTTAAAATATTCTTGAATCTTTTTTTGAGGTTAATGTATAGCTCGTCCAGCATCATCTGCATAAAATGGTAGTTTTCTTCTCTCGGCTTTCTGCTAACTCTATACTTCCATCTGTTTCCCGCTATTTCTTCCCCCTGTTTGAATTCCTTTAATTTTAAATAGATAATATAGAAAAGAATAAGTTTGAGTTTGGTAGTTGAGAAAGTGTTGAATTGAAAATTGCAATTTATATAGGCTCAAGAAGATTTCTAGAGAGTCTAAAATGTCTAGGATGTTCAACTTTGTGAAAGCATACACGAATATCTTATTTATTTCACTTATTTTAATTTAAATTTGGTTTTTTTCTTTTTCAATAAAAATTTAATAAATTTTTTTTAAAATTCTTATTATATTTTAATTTCTTTCAAAATTCTTATTATTATTATCTGCTTTCTTAAATCTATCTCAATTTTACTATCCTTGTTTTTTATATAGTACAGCTATTTAAAATATTTTTAAATTGATTCTTATTAAGTATCAAATAAATATATTTAATAGCATTTATATATGTTATAATGATTCTGACATTCTGGTTTTATAAATAATCAAGAAATTTTTATTTAAGAGTGAATTCTCATGCCCCATTTAGACCTCCTTTTCATATGATTTTTCAACTCCGTGTATTTTCTTTGAATAATACACGACTTGAACAATATTTTTATATTGGACATGATGTAATAGATCATGTTTGACTTATAGTTCCTTTAAAAAGTAGAATCTTATAACCCATTTTTCTAATGTCGCGATCTGTTAAATTATATTGTTTGAATATAAATAAATGATTTCAATTTCACTATCTATTGATTTAATTCATTTTAATAACAATGGTAGACAACAATAAGTTTTTTTAGCACAAGTAAAGCTAAATGAAATTATTAAAATTACTGAATAATCTGCAGATTATTTTGGAAAAAAATCTTAAATCATTCCAAATCTTGAATTAATATTAAAGTTCTTTGACTATTCTAGCATATTTAAAATTGAGTTTTATAATGTATTCAGATCGTATATATATATATATATCCACTATAAATTAAATCTTATAATTTAGAAATTGTATTTATATTACTTATTTCGAGATAATTATCTTAATAACCAATATAATACATTAAGGTATTAATAAAGTCTTAAGTTTTGTTATTAGAAAATTACACATTGATGTAGAAGGTTTAACCCACACTTCTTTCATGTCTTTCGAAATATATTGGATTAATTAAGCTAATATATTCTATTATCTATCACTTGATTTATTTATCGAAGATAAACTCAACCGCAGTTTATAATAAAAGCTGTGAAAATAGTTCTTAGAATATTTGATGGATAATATGTTTGATTATTCTTTTTTGCTTTATTAATGATGCTAAAGTTGTTCAAATTCTAAATTAAATTGAGTTTTTTTTAATCTAATTAATTGAAACATATCCTTTTGTACTTATGTCATATACAAAGCAAAAATTAATAGAATTATCTCAATAATTGCATTATTCTTCTAAATTAGGATAGTACAAATCAAGTACTCTGAAAAAAACTTAAATAATAGATAAATTATCAGAGAGAAAGATCTAGATTGGAATTCATTTTTATTTAAAATCAAATTCGAATCTACTTTTCAATAGTTATTCAAGTTGTGGCTCTATAATTGTGAGTTGCATATATTACAATCAGATTAAACCAATATGTATTCTTATTCAATTTTATTAATAATATCAAAATTTCATTAATAAATTATACATTTATTATAAAGTACATTTCTCTTGAGTTTAAAAATGTTTACAATTTTATAATTCCAGCAAATTTAAAATCGTTTAAACTTACTGATAACAATAATTATAATACTCAATCGAAAATAAAATATACCTTAAAATATTCAAAGATTAATCTTGTTAGCTACATATTGAAAAGGAATTGATATCTTACTAATATGTTCTGAATAATTTGAAAAAAAATTCTACATTAATATTGCTAATAAAATAGATAATTAAACCGGTATTTAGTTTATACATTATAAGTGTGAAAATAATTAACTAAGAATTGATTATTAAAAGATTGGTTAACAATGGCGTATATATATATTTAATGTTCATGAAATTGAATAAAATATAGATTACACTCTACCTTTAAATAATTTATTAACATTAATATAGATAAATATAAAATAAATTTAGACAAGATAATTTAATTAAACTATTTTAAAAATATATAGTGAATGAAATAAGGCCCCTTAACTGTAACTTGATTTTACAATCTAGATTATCATTTAACCTCCCTTTCTGTTATTAGTTCATCTTTAATCATTTCAATTGCTCATTATACTCTTCTTTTACCGATGAATTCTTCTTATGATCTTGATTGGGTATTTTGTCCTTTAGTTTCGAAACACTTAAGTTCCGAGTAGATCTTTGGAGTGCTTTGTATGAGCTTCGGCCTGGTAACTCTTGTGTCTCTATGCCATAAGATTAGTTGAAAAGATAACTTTTCGCAGCTGCTGCATTATATTTGATGTCACTACAAGTCCATCATGATTTCTCTTGCATGTAGAATATCGTTCCTTACTCCAGAACTAGCTTTCTCTGGTATCAATTAGAAAATTTGAGTTCAACATCTCCGTTCCTTTATCATTATACCCAAATCTCTACAAATTCTCGTTTCTCTTCTCCGCTATTGGCACCAAGTCTTCTTATCTAATATTGATACCATATTTTCCAATTTCTAACTTCCTACTACCAATTTCTAGATTGAAGTACAGATAGTATCCCTGTATGTTGATAAAGTCTTTGGTAAATATCTGAAAGACTGGTTTATGTAAGTTCCAATGTCAGTTGGTTTGTCATAAGTGAATGACTAATATATCACAGTATAATGAATCTTTCAATTGGTTTATTTCTGTTGTGCAAAATATATGTTCATGCAGTGGTCTTATCTCATAACTTGCAGCACTTTGTCATTGATTTGTTTTAGATGTTATTGAATTAGAGCTATGCTTTCCATTTGTTTTCTTATGTAATATACCTCAATAAAAATTGTTGAACTTCTGGCTATCCTCAACTATTGTATGACAATTCAGGATCATAATTAAAACCTAACAATAATAGAATTTCCAATCATATTTTAAATAAAAATATCTCAAATAAGGATCTGTCATTAATCATTATTAATTATTGTGTAAAATACCCTATAAAGTATCATTTAAACTATTCATAACCTTCTATATTTATTATTACTTTAAACTATAAACTCCTGCATTAAAAATATAAAACTTAATTTGTTAAAGCACTAAATTAGAATATTAGCACTGTTTAAATATAAATGCATAACGAACCCAGGCAAAAGATAGTATAAATCTAAATGGCAGTAATTTCTTTTTATATTAATGAAATCAAAGAGAAAACCTATTCAAGTAGTCTTACTCTATGATATCCAGTTAATATTAAATTGACATAGCCAAACTGATAAATATGGTCTGCATTTGTTTATTAAAATATGTATAACATTTTTGAAATTTATGTAATATCAAGAATTATGATTAATTATTAAGAGGTATTTATCGTCATTTTGTTCTATAAGGAAACAAATAAGAAAGTCGCTTTGAAAATATAGCAAGTTGACTATTCAATAAGGGTAACAAAAGAAAAGGAAGACAATGGAAGACTCTATATTCAAAGAACTGTAAATGCTACTAGTGATTAAAGCCTTGTTACCTAAATGCATGCTATTTGAGTTTATTGAAAGGATTGAACTACAATAATAAATTAATAAGCATATTATTATTAATTTGTCTAAAGTGTCAATTAAATTATTGAATCAAATCAACTCAATTGATACATATAGAGCTTAAAAGCGATTAAAAGCCAATAGAGGTAAGTTGCTCAGTCGATGACTCCTCTATTTCTATCAAGAATCAAACAAACTAAACTGCGAAGATCAACAAGTACTTAATTTATAAATAAGTAATTCCAAAGATGTTGACCTCATTATAACTAAAAAAGTATAAATTTCAGTGTCCATCCTACATTAAAGCATTAAATTAGGCACCTTAAGAGTACTTCTTTATAATGTTTATCTTTGTAATTCAATCATACATATTTGAATAGTAGTTATCAAAATAAACCCCTGATTTTAAGTTATTTTTTTAAAATAAACATTTCCAGTGATAAATCTGAATTTAAATATTATATTATAGATTTGAAAGAGATTTGCACACTTAATTATTTATTAAAGATTTATTTTGCTGTAATTTAGCTGATTCTTTTAAATATTTTATATTTAACTATGCACATAATCATTTAATAGGGAAAAGTCAAGGTAAAATTTATATAATATACTGATATTTTGCTAATTATTTAATCATTTACGAGATTATTCATGCAACCATAAGAGAACCTGGGAATCAGAGGCTGATTTTCAATAATCTTATTCATAGATTCATTAATGCTGCTAGTGTGTTAAATTCAAAAGCAGCAAAATGAATTGGATTCGCTCAAATAAATTAGTTATACGATATCATTTTGATTCTTCAGGTAATTTCAAGACAAATAAACCCCAAAACCCCAAGATGCAAAAATTGAGTAAGAGTAAGTAAATTAAAGTAAGTAAGTTCATACATTAAGTTATAAAGTAAGTAGTCAAATATTAATATTTTCTTTAATCAAAATAAACTTCATTGAAATGTTGTCATACAAAAAATAGTGTCCAAGAATCTGAACAACCTTTACTGTGTCATTATGGGAATTGTATCTCCCAATTATCTAGTTAAACTCTTATTCAGAAATTAATTTCTATACATTAATACTTTATTGTGCCATAGTCTGGCTTACCGATTGCTATATTCCATTCTGGTTATCTTGGTTATTAGGTTGCTCCATATTTTTCTTTTTATCAGCTTTTTCGATGCTCGTTAACCTACTACTCATATGCTTCATGTTATTTTTATAATATCATAGTTGTTGTTCACTTGCTTTAAATGATCTGTACAAATTGCATTTACTTGTTCTATTATATTTTTACTATTTAATTACAGCTCTTTTTGTTTCTCTTCGCTCACTTTTTAACATTTCCCCATCTAATTATCAAGCTTCTTTACTTGTTTGCTTAAATTTTCGCTTTAAATTTGATTTTCATTCATTAGTTATCTCAAATTGTTGTATTGCTCTGTGAATCTTTTTACATGGGTGGCCAAGGATTCTTGGGATGCTACCCCTATAGTAGGTGATAAAGTTATTATGTCGAACCCCAAAACTGAAATTGCATTTTGTATTTCATCTTTTCCATCATTTATTAGTTGTTAGATAACTTCAAAATAAACGTGGTCGACTTTATTTTACAAATCCTTTAATTAGTCACTGTTTTCTAATTTTTTCAATTTAACTTTTCATTCAATTTGCTGTTTAATATTTCTGGGAGTTGAGTAAACAATTATTGTTTGAGCTCTGCCATAGCATCATTAGTAAGTCCAGTGAATTGTTTAATAATTACTCGCTCTATTTATTTTAATTCTAGGAAAGTAGAATCTGACTTAGTTTCAAAAACTTCTGAGCTTGTAAGCACCTATTATGAATCTAATGATTGGAGGCCAGATTAAATATTTTTATCACTTTGAACTTTATCTGAAGAATTAACTGAATTAGAGTCTTTAGATTTATTTTCTGTTTTTTCCATGTTTTGTTAACTTATTTTTTTGTCTTAAAATTTTTAGACTTATTTCTTAGTACTTTATTTTATGGGAGTATTTTTTCAACTTTCACTTTTTCTGGAATTAAGAGTAGTGATGAGCAAGTTCCTATGGACTTGTAATACTTCCTTTTAAAATTTTTTTTAGAGTTATATTTTTACATCTTTGTAAGTTTTTTTCCCAAGTATGTTTTATTATTTCAGATAGGACAAAATCTTATTTTTTTGTTCTTCCATTTTAAGCTCTTCCTATTGTTCTTCGTTGAAGAACTCTGCAGTATAGTTAGATGCTTCTTGATCAGAGATAATTTATTAATTCTTTTGGTCTTTTTAGACCTTTAGTTTAATTTATTTATTACTCATGCTTTTATTTTAAATAGGTTGATTTTTCTCTGACTTAAATAATAGTTGTTGTTACTAATTTTGGCAACAATTATTTTAAGTAGTTGTATCTTGAGGAAGTTCTCATTGATTCTAGAATTTAACTAATTTTAGATCATTAACCGCTATTCTTATTTAATTTTAAATTACCTTTTAAAACTTTTTAAAAAAGCATGTTTAAATTTAGATTAATTAAAAAGTATAACAAACTCTGTAAAATATAACAAACTCTAACAAATTAATAAAAACTATAATTAACAACAATAAAAGTTTGAATTTGAGCTTTCTTATCAAAATCTAATGATAACACTAAATAAGATGGTCTGAGTATGGAATCTCATAAACTGATTGATTTTAGGATTGTAAAGATAGGGACCAAAAAAACATACTGTATCTAAAATTGATTTTCTTAAAAAATTCATTTGTGTTCAAGAATTTGTGACTTTTGCATTATTATAGTCTTGGGACTCTAATTTACTTCTAATAGTATTGAAGAAATTCTATTTGAAAAGAAGTAAAAACTTTAAAATCTCATAAAATTACTAAGACATTTAAGAGGTCTCAAAATGAAAATAAATCAATACTTTTTTAGCTAATTTAAATACAAGTTAATTAAAAATGTCTTAAGTTTGAGATTAATTAATTTTAGTTAGGTTAGTTTAAATTAAATGAGCTTTAGTTATTCATTTCAGATCATTAAATTAATATCCTTTTAGATAGGTATACTAATAAGTGGGTTTGCTTCCTAGTAATGTAGATGCATCACGAGCTATTTTATAGTTTTGGAGGTCATCAATTTAATTTATCATTTAACTCATCTCGTCCATTACCCTTTTATTTTAGTCCATAATTTTCTATTTTGATTTTCATTGTGAGGGCGAGTTAAGCTTTGATTCTTCCTATTCTGATGGTCTTGACTTTCTTTTGGAACTTTGCTTTAATAGATGAGCCGACCTACCCTTATTTACTAAAGTAACAATTAATCAAGTATGCACTTACCACTAAATGTGATTGAGTTATTTAAAGCTTCCAAAAATTGCGGTTTCATATGGACAATGCTATTTTATGAACTATCCAATCTAATTCTTCTTTACTCTTTAGCCTTTTTTATCATTTCATTTACCCCATCAGAGTCCTAAGAAAGTAGAACATCTGTTATCCATTTTTATCAAGATGGAGCCAATCACATTGATCTGGCAAAAATCTCAGCAATGATGGTTTATTTTCAGCGTACTATAGAAAATCATCCGCTGTGAGTCCCTCTATTTATGGGACAGCAGATACTATAACATCACATCTTTTCAAATACTACATAGTATTTAAAAGCTATATCATTACCTCTTTTTCACCCCTTAAAATACTTTTAAAAAAGTATATATTTGAGCAGTTTATTTTTGGTAAATAGGCCCCTCTCTCCTGAGTTAAAAAGTCGTATAATTCTTTTTTATTTCCAATCTTCGATTAGACTTAAGTTACATGAATTGTCTGGAGGTTATTTTCCATGTTTATACTTTTTCACAACAAAATACAATGAAGCTGCTTTATAAATAATAAGCTTATTAAATAGAAAATTATATCTATTATAATAAACTATTAACTTTAATTAAATATGTAAGTATTTTCAAAAACAACTGATTCTTCTATAGAAGAATCCATTTGGGTAAAAAATTTAAAACTCTTTACCAAAAAATGGAATAAAACCTAAAACAGAGACTGACTTAACAGGATATTAGACATTTTTATAAGCAAAAAAGGAGGGAGAATTAATTATAATGTCGAGCAAGACAGTTAATAGAGTAATGAAGTTGCCAGTGAGTGTTCAAGTTGAGAAAAAATAATACTAAGCAGTACATCAACTTTAATAGTAAATGGTAAAAAAACTCCAGATTGCAAGACCTTAATTTGACTAACTCATTCAGAAGTTCTTACCCTCGAACAAGAACTTTAATATAAAATGAACCAAAATTAATAAATCTCAGTCATTCTTGATCCAAGGAGAATGCTTAACTCATTTGCAAATGAAAATTTATTAGAGAATGAGTTAACAAATCAATAAGTTGTTGAAACTGAAAAAAAACTCTAAAAACTTTTAGAACTAATGGGTAGCTAAAAATCGTAAAAAGCATTAATTCCAATCTCAAACATAAATCTTGAAGCTATGCTCGCGAGGAATTTAAATTAAACTTAAGAAGACTTATTTGATAATGAGGTAAGAATTTTACCTTTTATTTTTATTGTTTTATATTCATAGTTTTTATTTAGAATGCATTTGATTAAACTAAATAAAAAAGAATAAGTAAAATCAAAAAGTATGAACTATTATGCATGAATTTTTGAAATTAAATTTTTATATTAATCTAAAAGGACCTGAAATTAAATATATATTTTAAAATGTAAAATGGATTAGAGTGGAGAGCACACAGTAAAATAGGTAGAGGTAAATTTTATTTTGATTTTTACATAAATTCTAACAGTTATTGTCATTTATACTTACTTTATTTTAGGTTTTGTGCATTGGAAATTACTCTCTCAGAGATTGTGAATAACATAAATTCTTGAGTATTAAAACAAAAATGCAAAACTTTCATGATAATATCTGTGAGATGACAGTGATACTAAAAATTTTAGTAGCTGTAAATATACTCAAAAAGTTCAAAATACAACTTAAATAACACATAAAAACTTGTTCGCTAAAGTAGAAAGTTTTTGAGAATTTAAAAATAAATAAAAAAGCTATCTTCATAAAATCATGACAGTTAGTAATTCATAAAATATATTTGCACAAATGCTCATAATTTATCGCACTTTTATGCGCGTTATTGAAATTAAATCTATAATTATCATTTTAGTTTCGGTTATTCTGTATTTTGAATTTATTATTTCCTAATATTTTGTATTTTATCAATAATAAAAAACTTATTAAGATTAGGGATGTTCGAAGACTTAATTGATAAAGAGATTTAAGATAAGTATGTTTAAGCTAAATAAAATAATAAATTCAGAAAGTTTAATATAAGTGAACTCAAATCTTATAGATTTTCATAAAAGATAAACAATAGCATAGCACATAGACTGGTTTATAAAAAAAGCTCAAAAGGAAAAGTTTTAAATAAAATCTGTTAAATAAGTTCAGGAAACTATCTATCAACTATAGTAAGTCTCAGTTTCTTCTACAATAGTTCGGAAAGTTTTAAAAAATTAATTTGGGATGAGATATAAGAAAGTTTATCAAATTGATTCTAGAGCAAACAATCCACTTTGCAAAAAATAGAGACAGCTTACAGCAATACATTACATAGATTTTATGAGTTAAGGCAAACTATTGATAAACATAGATGAGAGTAGTCTGTAAAACTAGTCCTACCTTAGAAAATCCTGGAGCTTGAAAGGGGTTCGAAACTATAATGATAAATTGGTTAGAATGTTCAATGTAAATATAATCGCAGCTGCCTTTAGTGATGGGAGATTGGCATACAGCTTGAATGTTGGAAAGAATAACAGCACTACTTTTATCTACTTTATCCTTCAATTAATTGAATACTTGGATTCTTCAACCCCTAATTGGAGGGATAGAGTAATCATTATTTTAGACAATGCCACCTATCACAAAAGTGTACTTGTTTTGTAAAAGTTTAGACTGTATAATCTTTCAATCATGTTTCTTGGACCGTACTAGTTTAATCTAGCCCCAGTTGAGAAAGTCTTTGCAAATATAAAGAAAGACGCACTTTCAACTTAAGATTCAATTACAAGAGAAGAATATATTCAATAACTAATTCAACAAATCTAGTCAAAGGATTTTTCATGGGTTAAGAGGTGCTTTTCAAATTGTTTATTATCTGCAAAATCTGCACTTTATCAAAAAGAATATTGAACTCAATTTTAAAAAGACTTCAACTTTGGTTTTATAAATTTGCTTAACTTCAACTAACTAACTACAGTAAGTGAAATAATTTAAAATGAATGCTTTATTTATTTTATTAAGCAAATGAAATTAAAATATTTTTTTAAGTTCACATTAAAATCCTTAATAAGTTTTTACTTTAAAACTATTCTGCGATATTTTATTAATTAAAGTGAGAAGTTTCACAAATATTTTTCAATTTATTTAATAATTCTCAGTTATTGTTAAAATTTTTCTTAATTTGCTTCCTATACAATGATTAATTCTATAGTTCTCAATTAAATCAGTCTGAGAAAGTTTACAATCTAAAGTTTTCATTGTAAGTATCAATAAATTATAAATAATTTAAGTAAAATATTTTAATAAATCTATCCCCTTAATATTGATAAAATATAAAACAAATAGGTAAATGGTCATTAAGCAAATCAACTTTTAATGATTATATTATATAACTGCCATCAATTTTATATTACCAAGAATTTAATTTGATTTGCACAGACTCTAAATTTTGAAAGACTTTTGATTGTACAAATTGTACTTTTTACATTTAGTTCCAGGTATAACTACAATAGAATAAAGAAAAGTTATTAGAGATACTAAATAGTTGACAATGATGAATTCAAATGTACATGGACAGATTATACACTTAAAATTCTTTGCTTTTTTAAAACCCAATAGAATATAGAAAAGTGTTCAGTAGATTACAAAATTAATTTAGTGAGTGATGTTATTTATTTATTAAAATAATCATTTGCACTTTTCATAAGAGAGGTTCTCCTTCTTTATCCTATGTCATTTCGGCGGTGTCCAATTTATTCTGCTCGTCTATCCCATCTTTTTGTCTCAATTCCCTGCTCCTTATCACCCCATCTTCTTAGAGTCTTTGTCTAAAGTACTTTGCCAACTGAATTGTACTAAATGGAAACTTTTGAGCCCCTCCGCATTCATTTACTTTTTTCCATTTATACCATGATTATTCTTGTGTAGAATGCCTCTCTATCAGCAACTTCCATTCTATTAAAAGGAGTGCTGTTAGACGTGATCAATACTTGGCACCCGACATACTTGATCTCATTAGGTTGGTACTTGATATTGATTGCATAGCCCTCGCCCTCTAAGAAGATTTTCATTCTTGCCAAATTCCCCTTGCTAAAAATGTATTTGTGATTGATCTCGTTCATTATGATCAGGGCAGGAGCAGATAATGGCTTGCTACTGTCTACCAAGAAGTTGTTATCACCTTCAATCAACCTCTCTGTTTCAAATATCTGCTCAATCATCCTTACAAGTGTTGTCTTCCCTGTGTCTGGGTCTCCCCACAGCCATACTCCGTTTACCTTCTGAGGGCATCTTCTAAAGATCACAGAATACAATGCCTCTATAGTATCAAAGTAATTGCATTCTCTAAGGAACTAACTGTTAATCTCTGGTGTACATTTATCTTTACTGGTAGCGCTCTCTATAAAACCCATCAATTGTTCAATCTTAGGTAGCTGAGCCAATTTGTTGGACCCGATCTTCTTTAGATATCTTTCATGCACTCTCAGCTGGTTGTCACATTTGCTAATTTGTGCGAGCTTCTTGATATCGTCTTTGTTCTCTTCGTACATATCTGAAACACCAGACAAGCGGCCAAGTTACATGTCACCAATGAACCCTTCAACAATATCCTTTTTAGTATTCTCATCGCCTTGATTTAGAGAGCTTAATCTTCCAGACTGGACTTAACTGCATCTATTCTAGATCATTATCTCAAACTTCTCTGGGTCCCCCAATACTAGCTAAATATTCTCTGGTTTTCTAAAAAGATTCTTTGCTTCTAACGCTCCAATCTGTTGTGCATTCAAACTTTATTGATCTAGTTCCTTGAATCCTTTGTATCTAGTGGCGGTAAAATAACTTTTTGAAAGGCCGGCCTCGCCATCCTTAACGTGAATGCTCAAGTAATTTTGATCTGTGAAAGTATCTCTGAACTGTAAAACATAGCCTAGTCTTTCATGAGTATTTACTATTCTCTCCTGAAAATCTTGAAAGTTCTCCTGATCTTTAAAGAGCTGAATCTTAAAGAGAAAAAGGTTTGTAGATTGTATTTCTGGTTGATTTTAGTTTCCATACGTCTATTACTTTTTAGTTTAATAACAAAGAAGAGAGTAGAAAAAGCAAGAGACATCCCATGATTGTAATATTTAATTTATTGAATTAATAATTAAATTTAAATAAATAAATAACATCACTCACTAAGTCAATTTTGTAATCTACTGTACACTTTTCTATATTCTATTGGGTTTTAAAAAAGCAAAGAATTTTAAGTGTATAATCTGTCCATGTACATTTGAATTCATCATTGTCAACTATTTAGTACCTCTAATAACTTTTCTTTATTCTATTGTAGTTATACCTGGAACTAAATGTAAAAAGTACAATTTGTACAATCAAAAGTCTTTCAAAATTTAGAGTCTGTGCAAATCAAATTAAATTCTTGGTAATATCAAATTAATGGCAGTTATATAATATAATCATTAAAATTTGATTTGCTTAATGACCATTTAACTATTTGGTTTATATTTTATCAATAATCTGTATATAAATTCTAGAAAACTTTCAAGATTTTTCGAGGAATCTTTCATTAGTTACAAGAATTAATTTACGACTACCTTTCAGGAAACTTTCAAATTTTTTAAAGGATACTTTCACAAATATTTAAATGGTAAGTAAGGAAATTAGATATAGGGGAGATCTTAATTATAAACTTTAATTAATTATTGATTTTAGAAAATGTCCAGTAAAAGACAAATCAAATAGAGAGAAAAGATTTAGCAAAGAAAGGATGGTAAATACAAATGCCCTCACTATAAAACCTGTAAAGAAAAGTATAAGGGCGAAACTAAGAATGCAGTATACATTCATCCTGTAAGCAGACATCACTAGAAATAAAGTCTAGTTGTTTAGGCAGTGAAACCATTCATGTGCAGTTGTTCAAAAAGATATACTAGAAAAGCTGATTTAGTTTTCCATCAACAATAAAAAAATCATAGTGATGCTAAAATTGACGCTTTCGAAGTTGATGCCAGAAATAAGGAAGAATGGATTAATCTTAGAAATTGGGCTAAAGAAAACTATAATGGATAATTATTTGATGTTATAATGTCAGACCCACCTCACCCAGATACAGGATACAAGTTAGGATATAACACGATGACGGATGAAGAGATAATGTCAGTGCCCATTATTGATTTATTTCAGGATCGAGGCTTCGTATTTTTATGGACAACTAATGCAAAGAAAGAATTGTGTGAGATCTATTTAAAAGGAAGAGGGTTCAAAATTGTAACAACAGTGAGTTGGTTCAAAACAGATAATGGACAAGACTTAATAAGTTGCTTGGGAAGAGTATTTATGCATTCCAAAGAGGAGTGTGTAGTAGGCATGAAAGGTGACATGGCTTACTTGGAGTAAAGATTTAACTTTTAACAGACTAAGAATGCATTTATTGATTTCAGAAGATTAGGATCATAAAAGCCAGAAAAGATTAATTAAATGATAGAAGAATTTTTCCCGGTGTGCACTTTTTAGATGTTTATGCTAGATGGATAAATAGAAGGCCTGGTTGGGTTGGCTTTGGACTCGAATCTAAGAAGATGAATAATTTAGAGCTTAAATGATTTGGCAATTTGATAGTTTGCCCTTGTAGAAGATAAGAATTAATAATTTCGGAAAGTTAATTACATTTAATTGTTTACTCTAAATTATAAAATTTTTAGTTTTATCTGCTAAATAAGTTATAAAAGTTAAATTTAATTAACTTCTATTATTAAAAAAATGAAATATTACTAAGTGAATTCATATATTGCTTGACCAAACTCAATCTAAAATGTAGAAATCAGGCAAAACATGGGCATCTACAATGAACAGAAGGCAGCTAGTAAACTCTCAGGAATATTTGAGTTTCACAGGTCTCAGCCAAAGCATCAAATATACAGGCAATTAGAGCTTGCTAATACTGCCAGTTGCCACTTCTACTTCAAAAAACATCAAATAGAAGTAATAATTATTATTCTATTAATTTAATATTATAAAGCTTAGATTAATTTGCTTAGCCATATTATATGTTTTTTGGGGGGGCTTTTTATGTGTTTCCCTAGTTAAATAGTTGATATGATCTAAAGAAACTATTGTGATAAAAAAACTTCACATATCTCCATATAATTATTTATTATATAGACTTTGATGATAAATATATCGTAAGTTCTACATTCATTTATAGCTATTAAATCTTTTAAGTCAAATTACTTTAATGCATTTAATGATCATTTTTGTCTGAGAAGGATAGAGAATGTGCTAAGAGAGGACTTGGCAAAGAAGCAAGAAGACAGGGTGAGGAAGTGCATACTTGGGGCTACAGTGACATATTCCAAAGAAATTGGTTGAACAATATACCTATTTACTCTAAAACATTTTGCATTTTAATATATTAAATCATTATAATAATTAAAATATGTAATAGTATGAACTTAGAATTTAATTGAAAAGGTTTACTCTATGTAATTGGTTTAAAACTGTACTAAGTTATGATAAGTTGGGAGCTATTACCATCCACCTAAGAATGAAACAATCAAATTGAATTATGCCTGCATTTATTCCTCTTCAAAACAAAGTAATTATATTTCAATGTTTTTATAAATAATTTGTAATCATCTAATTACAACAATTAAACATTAAACATTTTAAGAACAATTTAAAGCTTTATAGATGTTCTCAACAGCTGAACTTAGACCTTTTAAACTCAGTACAATCACTACAAAGACAAAGCCAAAGAAGAAAGTGAAGAGTAGACATAAGATGAGAAAGAAAGAGACTGTCAACAAAATTCAATCTAAATCACGAGCCAAAGAGTCATTTAATCAACACTAACTATGCTTGTTAAATGATTATAATTAATAATTATTGTGAGAGTTTAGTGCAGATGAATTTGATTACTGAACGTATAGATTTGTATAAACATCTGATAGTTACTGAGATTTAAACGAAGACCTGGAAGTGTCAACAGTGAAATTGATCTAAATTGATTCAATTAAATGTACCTCAATTTATTTAAATCTATGATATCACTAGTTATATACTTTATTTATAAGGCTTGTGTCTTTTATAAAGTATATTTTATTCATTTTAATTTAGTAAATAATTCATTTCTGTGGCTAATAAAAACTAGGTAAACAGCTTTATAGTCAGAGCTTTTTCATTTTATCCCAATCAATCTTCACTAAATACATGAATAAGTTAAAAATGATTGGCTGCTTACCAATATTGACATCTAAAGAAATAGCTCTGCATCAAACCTCAATTCGTAGTGAAGTTATTCTCCTCTCTGAATCAATTAAATAATTATTAAATTAGTTAAATGAATATCATTAAAATAATTTATTAAAATAATTTATTAAGTATATTTAAGCATATTTACGAGTCATATTTTGATTTTTGTTTCTTGATTTTAAATATTTCCACTGTTTCAATCTATAAAAGCAACTATCTGACGTCGGAAGAGCATTGGACTGTATCTCAGGAAGTCAGTTCATTATTCACAATTGAAATGGAATGGAATATGAAAGGCAAACAATGCAATCAGTAGATATAAATAAAGCAAATTGCCTGTTAACTAACTGTTTAATATTATATAGTAATATTTATTTGAAGTTGAAAAGTGGAGACCCAATGTATCAATGTATACACTGTGATTGTTGAATTCATTGTAGGATTGAGCATTTAATTGGAATATGAATTGATGTAGATGTAGAGGCCTGATACATGTGCCTATTTCACCCCACATGTGAAGTGCCCTATCTTAAATACCTTTAATAACTTTGAGGCAACTTCACATAATAACATATTATTTATTTTCATTTAATTTAAATATTTATAATTTAAATTAACTTTATTGTAAATTTATATTTAGGATTGATATCGACTTAGTTCATACAAATTATGCCATTTGCTGACAGTATACAATCATAATCATACTCAGTTTCACCTACACATCAGTTGAAAGTGGACTGTGATGATTAAATGCACTGGCAGCTGATAATGTGTTTCTAAGTAACCAGGCTGACTGCTTTATTTTAAACTCATGTTTGATCTCCTTAATCAAATGAGCACTAGTCTTTGTTTATATAATTATTAAATTGTATTAACTTTTTATTAAAAACATTTATATAAACAATTGATATCTGAGTGTAAGCCCTTGCACTTGGCTTTCCTTTCAACCCCTATAAATCTATCATTTACACTGAAACAGCTCTCTCCATTTCCATTCATTGAATCGAGCCTGTCCAAGATAAATTATTGAAAATCTACTGATTAAACTATCTTTTGACTTGATTTCTATGAAAATAGCCTGAAAAAGATCGAAATAACTGAATAAAGATTAACTATTAAGCTTATTGTACTTTGCTCATATAACCATTTATTATTATTTATAAATAGGCTAAATACTAATAGTTTTCCTGTTTGCCTCTTAAATGTGAGTCTTTAACCAGTAATATTGTCAGTACTTAGTCCATTTCTTCTAGATGCTCTGCTAGATCCATGTATATGCTCATCAGTAACCTTATTCAACTCAACAAGCCTAGATGTAACTTGCAATGTTCAATGAATGAGGGACTTTACTATCTTAGGCGTGATATCGTCACTCTTTAGTTATTATAATAGTATTGTTTTATAATCTTTTAATTATTAGTTAGAATATACTTATTTAATTAAATACAAATATATATATATAAATGAAATGTTAACTAGAATAAATAAATAAATTATAATAAATTACCAGTAAAACTTTAAGTAGGAAAGTTATTCTCTAAATAATAAAATATAGTCTGACGATTGTGAAATTCATGTTAAATTCGTAGAGATAATTCCTTGTAATGTGCTATATATTAATTTAAATTAATTTAATGATTATTAATTTTTTATTTAATATTAAATAGATACCGAAAAATACAATTAAATGACAATTGAAAGAGAAAAATGATAAAATTTTAAATAAATTCCTCGAATTAAACTCTAATTAACAAATAAATTTATTTTAAATTAAAAATTATTATTTATTATGATCCAATAAAGTGTAAATCTACATAATTTAAATAAAAAATCAGAGATTAAAATTTGGGAGAATCTTGAAAATAAAAAATAAATGAATAATAAATCAAGGGTAAGTTTTTTATGATTAAAACTGTCTATTTGGTACCCATCTAGAGAGTCGAGCAGAATTGTGTTTTGTTATCATCCTCATTAGTATTTAAAATGTGCTGACGCTGTTCTTACTCATCTTCCTTCTATCTCTTAAATTCCTTCTTTTGTTGGCGCCTTTCCACCTCTTGAGAGTTTCAATTGCCTCTAGGCTATTGAGAATCGAGCTGCTGTCGAGTCCTAGAAATCATTTGAAATATTCCCTACATCCATGCCTAGATCTGAGTCTACATCAGCGAAGATGTTCTAGTAAGGGTGGTCGTGGAGATCTGGCATCTTTTTATTAATAAAAAAAATTCATGTTTTGACTCTACTTCTGTCATTTGCATACACCAACTTCAAGTGCTCCACCATTACAGCCTTCCCTTGGGGATATTTTCATTGATAGCCTTTACATGTAGATGGCGTTCCTGATGTGTTTAGTGTAGAAGATGTCTCGCACTCTGTAGGCCATTCCTTGCTCTGTGGTACTTTCTGCTGTTTCTGTGGCTGATCAACCTTACTCTGATTTGAATTGGACTCTACTGCTAATATCAAAGTTTTGATGTTCAATTTAATTATAATTTTAATAGAATTTCTTTATCTTTTAATAATCGGGAATTATTAGACTTTAAATGATTTATTAAAAATTTCAATACTAAAAGCTTGCCTAACTTACAGAATCAGTGTTGCAGCCGAACTGGAAGTAAATGTGTCATTGAAGCTTTCAAGCATAGTAAATCGAGAGCCCTTAAAAGACGCATCAGCTACTAGTCAACGGCACAGAGAAGTGTTCCCCAAGCCGAGATTGATGGGTAATTCAAAAGGTCATGGATTAGCAGTTGATAGAAGTATGAGTGATTAGTGTGCAGTTGATGCGGCCAAAAATACCGTCACAAGATGTGCTAGTCAAAGAATTACACTATCTGGTAAAAGACATCCGCCACCTTCATTAGACTTGAAGGATCTAGTGAATTGAAACCTGGAGTACAATATCTCATAGAGTGGGCTTTTCCAAATATAAGTGTATCAATCCATTCATACTATCACTGACTTACTCCGAAATCACCAGAGAAGAGTATTCTGCCATATATACCTCCTTCTGTATTGGCTTGTAGACCAACAGGCTAGTAATACTTTAATCTCCTTGGGTGGCTTGGGGTTTGGCAGATTGATCTTAGTATAGCCATTTCTTTGGTCTCAAATATTTTTCATCATATCGTTCGAGGAGACTAAAGTCTTTTCATCAGCGTCTTATTAGGGGATGGATGTAGTGGAG
Source organism: Oxytricha trifallax (assembly GCA_000711775.1). Classification (NCBI taxonomy): domain Eukaryota; phylum Ciliophora; class Spirotrichea; order Sporadotrichida; family Oxytrichidae; genus Oxytricha; species Oxytricha trifallax. Next base: position 25,626 of record ARYC01006125.1, read on the forward strand.
ATTATAGAATTACGAGGAGGCCCACGCCTTCGTTTATTGAGTGGTAGCAATTTCGTATGCATGAATTAAGATTTCTTCAGGCGGACTTGGTAAGAATTTCAAAAAATATAGTTGGTTGGACGAATACATAAAGTTATAATAAATTAATTATAATTATAAACCTTGCATTTTAGCTTCCTTTTTAATTTTTATTAATTAGAGTCAATTTATTTACAAAAAATATTATGCTTTATTATAGACTTAGGCTTTAACAATTGAAATAATTTGAATTATAAAGGTAATCTATTGCTTTTACAGAAATATTTGATTTTTAATTATGAGTAAATTATCTAAATTTTATCTAAAAAGTATTAACTTTTTAGTAATAAATTATTTTGTATGATATAATTATGATTACTAACAATTTAGACTTTATTTTATATAATATTTGTCAGTTTAACATATTAAAATAGATGTGAATAATTTTATCTAAACTTATATATATAAACAAAATTTTGTGATATTGCATCTTACAATTATTCACGAATTACGTTCTAATTATAATGATACGATTTAATTAAGAGATAAAATATTAAGAATAGAAAATGAAAATAGATCGATTAAGTAATTACGATTTTTTAGAAATAAAGTGAATTGTATTAGAAAATATACAAAGAATATAAGAATATAAAAACATTTCTGATCAGAAGGTGCAGTGTCATTTATTTAAAATTTAACTTACAAAAAACATATCTAAGAAATTAATTTTACAGGGGTGGCGCCAAGATCGATTGAGAAGTACATGCGAGCAAGAGTCAACTGAAGACTAAGAAAAACACAAGAAAAATTACACTCACGCTAATCGAGCTAAGTATGAAGGAGAATGGAGAAATAATAACGCTTTTTTTAGATTTCCATTTTTAATTATTAAATTTAATAAATTTGAATTTAAATATCAACTTATTTTTAAAAAAATCTTGAATATAAGAATAAGGCGATCGAGAAATTGTCGGCAACTTTTCTCGGTTGCCTTATATTTTGAAAAATAAATAAAATATAATCAACTTATGAAAGATTAATAATAGTTTAATTTCATTAATTCTAATAATTGTCCGGTAATTTAAAAATTTAACTTATTCTTTTGGATCTAAAACCTTTTCTCTTAATCTGAAGGCTGACAAGACTTGTAATTATAATTTAAAGTTATTAATCCAGCAATCTTAACTATAATATCCCTGATATTCTCCAAGAGTGTTGTAAAATCCCACCAATTTTTGCTTTTACTTAATTGAATGGAGTAAAAATGTAGTTTGAGATGATAGCTGAAAATGTTGCTGTGTAACTTTAAATGTGGCAAATTAGCCTTGAGGCAAGTAATTAAATTTAGTAACGGTAGAGACAACTTTAGAAGCACTCAATGCAATAATCGTAAGTGTTAGGAAGATTGAGTCACTTGTCGGTTGGGTCTCAGTACGTGAGAAGTGATCACCTACATAGAAACCACATAGTTTATTTGGAACTCCTGAAAGATCTCAGTAAACATATGCATCATTTTTATAAAGTATTACTAGATTACTGTAAATGAAGAGATCAGTGATGTTTTAAGGAACAGCTAAAAATAAATTTACATCACTTTACTTTTAAGCGAAACTTCAACTTACTTATTTGCACATTAATCACACTTAGTTCTTTTAGAAAGCTCCAGTTTTATCTGAAAAGCTGTTGTCTTTATAATTAGAAGCACAACTAAGAATTCTTAGTACAAGTGAGGTTTATGTCATTGAGCCTTGGGAAGTTACCATCTAAGTCGACCTTTTGACTGATGATATCGAAAGTCGAGCCTTTCTAGCTATTTTAATCTTCTAAGAAAGGGAAGAAGTAAATATCAAGTTGAGTAAGGTTTTCAGTTCTTAAGGAAAAATCAGATTTTTTCTAGTGAGTGGCAAGAAAATCTTCAAACATTTTTAGCTTATTTTTATGGTCATTAGCGTCTTCATCAGTGAAGCCAATTCTTTTAATGTAAATTGGGTATTAATAGGCTAAATCTAATATATCAAAAAGATGGCTAGTGAGATTTTAGCTTCTAGACTCAGTTTGAGGGAAGTGTTAAGTAATCTGACTCTTGGTTTGCTTCTTAGGCAAAGTCCATCATTACTTTTGACTAATGTAGGATAGTACAGTCTGGATATCAAGGATTGGGACAAACCTACATTAATTGCAACGTAACATGGAACTTTGATTTTGACGTCCATCTTGAACTCAAAAATATTTATTTATCTTGAGTCTAATACCAATCTTGCCTATCAACCTAATGGACTCAAGTGATGTTAGTATATAGCCTTTTGATAACTTGGTTGTGTGGTCGCTGGCTTAACTTCCGATTACAGATGACATAAATTTCGGTTGAGGTCAGTAGTGCTTATGCTACTCGACCATATTGTAATTTATTAAATTTCTAATTATTATAAATGAAAATTGCTTGTAGACGACTTATGTAAAAAATAATTATTTCTTTATATTAATTACAAATTACAACTAATTCACGATCTTCACTAAAAATAATAATCTTGAGGTTTTACCCCTATACAATTTTATCTAAATTTATTATAAAAAGTAATAATAAGCACTTCAATAAATGAGATATATAAAACATTATCAATAAAGATCAAGCCAATACACAATTAAGTTGAATATATACATTAATATGAATATATTTACTGAATAGTTATATTATATCAATTAATTAAATTGACTTACTTAGCTATTTATAAATGAACAAGTTATATCATTATTAATTACTAGTTAAATTATTAAAATATGATACATGCTATAATAATTCATGTAAATATGAATCTTAAATTCTGTTAATCATTAAAATATGTAAAAATAAGGAACAAGGCAAATTTATATTCGTATGACAATCAATATTTTAAAAGAATATTTGGATTAAACACTAATATAGTATATTATAATTACGATCAAGTTCTTAAGATATAATTTCATGTTGATAAATAGTTTATATGTGTATGCGTGAATTGGATAACTAATTTATAGTAAATAACTTTATTGTTCAGATTAAAAATATAAAAATAGCAAAGAGAGAAAAGAGTCTAAGCCATTTGAGTAAATAAGTTTAAACCAGGCAATAAGCGAAACTGCAAATCTTGAAATGAAAAAAGCGCTTCTTTATACTGTATTCATATTTTCTTCATGAATGTTAAAGCCTTTAATATTTATAAGCTCGTCTTAATAAATCTTGGATTGCAAGTTTATGAACAAGAGGTATATCTATCTAGTAATAGAAAATTCTAAGAAATTAAAATCCCTTAATCAGAATAATTGCTTATTGGAACAATTGAAATTTCACATTTAAACTTACGATTTAATTGTTCACTTTATTTCTGATCGTTCTTCACTTGTATAAATTTTATGTTTCCTTTATTAATCATAGTCTGAAGAGGACATTAAGAACTTTGCTAGAAGCTAGTATACTGCATTCTTGTACTTCAACAAGAACTGACTGATATGCACGTTTTAAAGAGCCTGAGCAAAAATCTTTATAGGGAAACAGTATTTGAGTTTAACTCTTAAATAAGGAGAGAATTCCATGAAACTAATGATAAACAATAATCCCACTATTATTTGTTAAATTTGGGTATCTTAATTCTTTAAGATTGAAATAATCAGAAATGCTGACTTAAACTTTGGTATTTTTAAGGAAATCAGGCTTAGTTAGAATACTTTAATATTAATAATCTTTCCGATACCGTTTCTAGGCGACAAAGCGCACTCTGATTGATCTTTAAACTACAGTTTATTAAGTATATTTTTCGAAAAGTTAAATCTAATCGTTCTTTAATAGATCATTTTGGTTAGGATATTTCATGAAAACTGGGATTAATAATATATTTAATGACTTATGCATGGATTTATAAAGTCATGTGATGTACATCCGAATTTATTCAAACTTCTCATCAGATATACATCTTCTGCCTATTCTACTTTATTAAGTATATTTAGAATTACGATTAATATCTCTACTTCTAATTCATAAGTTTGTACATAATTAATTTAATGAAAGTTTTTGGTATTTTATGGCTATTATACATTTCTTGTAAAATTAACACATTTCAAAAATTGTTCTTTAAATATTTATAGCCTAGTACTAGCATTGATACATCTATATACACTGTGAAGTTATTAATAGTTAATTTCAAAGTAGTTGACAGGATTTAAAAGTTGCAAAGATGTTTAATATAATCTATTGATATCCTACTCTGTTTAGCACTTTATGAGTATTTTACGTTGATGTGATACAAATTCTTTCAACAATAAAACTTAAAATTAACTACAAAGTAAATGATGAATCCTCGCTAGATTAGTTTATAATTAACTTTAGTGAAATTAAGCATTTTATATTTATAGTTTTCATGAAATCTTTCTTGTTTTTTCTATAGACATCGTAAAGTTTCTCGAGCTGCTTACTCATTTCTTCACTCTTTCCCACATTCCCCATGATTCAAAAATTATAAGAGTTTAGGTCAAATAATTAATATTTAGATAAAAAATCATTTAAATAATACATAATCATCGTAAATAATTTTAACAATCTTAATAAAAAAATATATTAGAAAGTTTGCTGTTTTGTGTGAGGGTTGATACTATCTTTTAAATTGAAAGTTATCATATTAGACTATAAAATATCAATAAACTATGAATTATTTAGATATGCATATTAATTAAAAAGACTAGGATTAAAGAAAGATAAGAGTTACTTAAGTTAATAATAGAGCTGATATTTATATAATTAAATCCATTTTATTATATAAGAGCTGATATCAGCTCTAATAAATTAGCGCTTATATCAGCGCTAACTATTAATAGAATGATTATCATTTGATTTAATTTACAAATAAAAGCTTAAATATAAGCTGTTATCAGCCCTCAAAAATTTTAGACTTATACTAGTTTTCTTATTTGAATTATTGTCTCAGTTAATTCTTTAATGAATTAATTGAAGCACTTTAAATGGTGTCTGTATAAGTACTTTCAGTTAGTCTTTTTATTTTATGACTAAGATGACTAGGGTTAATCATCAACACAATCTTGCTTGATTGAAATCAACTTGATCAACTAGGTTTGACATCTCAGCCAGAGATAACCATGAGTATTAATCCTTAGTCATGAAAAAAGCATGAATGTTGTTTTTATGTGCTAGTCTTCATTAGGACTATAGGCAATGATCTCACAATTAGCAAGGAACCTGTCTTATGACTAAAAATCGATGAAGAAATATCTGTTGATGTACGAATGCACTATAATTGATGCCACGCTATAGATATCAACCATTGGATTGCCTAAGGCAAATTACACTTTAGGAGAGTAAGTCCGTAAAATTTGAATATTCGCCAGACAATAAATTAGAAATAAAAAATTATACTTATAATATATTTTCTAACATTTAATTGTTAACTTCCCAGAGAAATTTTTATAGATTTTTCTCGCTTTGGGAAGCATCTTATTTTTATTAATTTTATTGTTCATATGTTATTATTTTAAAAATATGTAATATATAATAAAATTTATCAATTAATTATTAAAAATAAATCAGAAACTTTTACAATCTTTTTATGTTTTATAGAATATTTGTTGTCATACATATTTCTCCTTTCTTATCCAATAAAAACAGCGATACTTTAAAAATTTTGCTTTATTTTATATTCTATTGGATCTTGTGATTCCTGTTAAAAGATTGTAGAATATGATTTTTTATTTAGTCAAAACTATTTTAGTTTTAATTTTTCTGTTGATTCATCAGTATTTTTCCATGCACTGTCTTTAGTTATGCTTGTTAATTATTTTATTCCTAGTCATTAAAGATAAATTTCCAAAGTGAGAAAGATTTTATATTTTTTTGTCATTTTATGAATCTAATATACATATAGCTTAGATATATATAAAAGAATACTAGTGTATTTTATTATTACAATTTGGCGATTCTTAAAATTTTAGCTGATTCTCTTAGAATTGTAGGATTTAGTTTTTCATCAGACTAGCTCGCTCGAAGTTTACAATTCTCAAATCTTCGGAGTTGGAGTCCACAACAATGTTGAGAAGATTCAATCTTCTGTGGACATATTCAAGACTATGAATCTCCTGAACTTCATTAATTAACTTTCTCAAGAATAATTAAGTTAACACTGGATGATAGCACATCCTCTAGTAATCGCCAAAGTTATATGGGTAAAAGGAATAGACTAGTCCGATATGACCTGGGGCTTTTACTAGATAATTAAGTGAGACCACATTCTTTGGCTACTTCTAAGAAGCAAGTTCGAAAATGGCATAATTATTTGGTAAAAATTAAAAATATTCAAGCAATTGTTAGAATTACACATTATAATTTCATCATTTATAAATTTAAATAAATCTTTTCCATTCACTACTAAATATAATGTAGCAATCGAGAAAAGTTGCATTTTCGATTGCCTACATTTCATTATAATTTAAATGATTGATTATTTTATGAAAATTAGGTAAAATTGTACTCTTTATTTTTTTTAATAAGATTCACATATTGTATATGATAAATGTAATACACTTAGATTAATAGTCCAAACTTTTAACTTTAAATTATTAAACTATTAAATAATTCATACATTAATTATTACTGTTGAGTGAACATGGAGCACCAACCTGCCGGAACTGATGGAGTTGAGTGCGTGGGACGTGGCCCCCAGGACTACTGCAGTGCTACTCAAGCGCGAACAAACACTGAATCCGAAGAGCCTAGTACTACAACTCCAGGTGAAAACGACGATTCTCATTCCAATGACCAGAGAAGATGGAGATGCAATGTACTTTTGGAAATCATAGGTGACTCAATGAAAACTGAAGACGAAGAGTACTCTGATTATCCATGATTACAAAAATCGCAAAAAAAATAAAAAATGAGAAATCACCGATACGCTGAGAGCGCGGAGACTCACTGACATTCTGAGATTCAGCGGTCTAGGGAAACCCGGAGACAATAATATATACTAATATCTGACTAACTAATTTCAGATCCAACAATGTATATATCAACAGTAATAAATATAATGATTACCTTTAGTTAAGGATGTTTAATATAGAGATCAATTTTGATTCTTTTTTATTTTCTCCATAATCCAATAATATTTCATACTTATTTAATGTGAGATACTTAAAATATAAGGTATTAGTATAATAGTTATTACAATCTAATAAATTAAAATAAAGTACATTCAATATATTTAAACTTTTTTGCAAAAAGAACTAAAGCTTACTCAGCATATGAGTATAATTATTAATGAATAAACTCTAAATAACTTAGAAAGTTAATAATAATTTTTAAAGCTGAATAATTTAGTAAATTTTAAATTCTAAAAAGTAAAAAAACTTAAAAAATATAATAAATTTGAATATTATCTTCATTTATATTTTAAAATTTATTCAAATGTTCTTAAATATATAATCTAAAATTCCATAACTTATCCTCACTATATTAATTAATAAAGTCACCAATTTTTTTGAAAATCTTACCAATTACTCAGCTTAATTTGCTAGTCCTGCTTGTGAAGGAACTAAATCTTGTTGTAAAGTCTGTAAAATATATCCTTTTAGCATAGAGTGGCATAATGGTGCATCCCCAAATCAGCGACTGGGCTTCTCTTTTCGACAAGTTATCTTATCGAAGCATAAAGTGGGATCATGAAATGGCGATTGATTTCAAAGTTTCTAAGATAGTCAAAACTCAGTTGACCAACTCCATCCCCATCTCCTCTATTTTAATCGTTAGCTTGGGACTATTGTATAATAAAATTTCTCTAAGTTTAAGGCTCGTCGTCAGGAATGACTATAGTCTCAGGTAACTATGCTTATTGAGGTAGTCTCTCTTAGTCCTCATCAATATCGCTCAATGAACGAAGGCTTGATTGAGAGACTTTCTAGATTAAACCTGAGCTCGATTCCCATTTGAGTTTTTTCCCTCTTTTACAAGTGAACTAGTAAGTGCATGCCTATTCAAATTACTTTTATTTGCAAATATTCGATTACATGAATGACATTGGTACTTTGCTTAATTCATTTTATTAGTTTCTTTTCACTTTTATGACTAGGCATGATTGTATTTTGACTAAGTTTTCTTTTCAAACCACAAGTTTGCTAAATTGATGAATGATCATCTTTCTCTGAGTCCGATTGCTAAGAGCTGCCCTCAGAACGCTAAGAATGCAATCTTTTAAGCTGCTTAGTTTTATAAGCAAAAATATTCAATTTCCCTATTTAGTATTTAAGCAAATAATTATTTAAATAATTAATATGACCACAAATTAATTTAAAATAGTCTAATTAAGAACACAATTAATCTAATCATAATTTATATCAAACATAAAAAGATTTTTGACCCAATTAATATTATTAATCCAGATTTGTATTGATCAAATACCAATGATAAAATGCTAACCCCAGAACCTAATCATACATTAAGTAAGTAATAACAATATATACTAAAACTAATTATAAACAAATAAAGAATTATAATTTGCTATTATTTCTCAAATCTACCCAAATAAATTACATAGTCCTATATTTAATTAAGAATAATCATATATCAAAATAAAATAAAGACTATTTAATAATTAAATTAATAGATGGATGACTATAGTCTCGAGAAGAGATTCGAAAAAGCGAAGAGCTAGTTTAGAGGTTTAGATCCAAAGACGACATCTATCGGTACATGACTTAGCATCGTAAAATAACATTATATAATTTTATTTATTTTTGTAGTCAACTAGTTCCTCCCTAATTACTAATCAACCAGAATTGCGTTCTTAAGATCGATACTCAATGGGTCGAAAAAGGCATTGAAACAAGACTAGATTCACAGCATACAAGTTCCTTTTTTTCAAGAGCTTTCTGTTAAAAACTTGTACAATGATGCTATATTAGATGAACTAGTCTCCTAATACATGCCATCCTTAGATTAGAATTCAGGCCAACTTCCTGAACGACATTTTTTCTTCTAAATCATGGGTAAAGTCAAGCCTGACTATCTGAGAGCAGTCGTAGATCACGCCCATAAACTACGCTATAACGAAGGTGCTCAACAGTCAGAGCAAAACAGAATGGAAGTTACTCCAGAGTGGTTTGATGATCTCCTCAAGCACCCCTTTGTTTCGAGTAAGACTTATTGAGCTTAATTCTTAAAGAGAAACTTGGGAAAGAATACTACGAGTATAATTAAAATGTGGAGACTGTTAAAATAAAATAAAAAAAGAGATCAAATAAAAATATGATCATCTCAATACACAAGAGTAAAGATCCAACAGTCACTAATTTGAATTATGTTTGAGTAGATCCTTATTTAAATTTAATTAACTAATCAACTAACTAAAAATGGAATTTTAGCTTTTTTTTAAACTTTTCTGATTTTTTGTATTTATTGTTCATCGATCAGGTAGATGCTGTAGCTAATCTTCAAGCTTTTTTATAATTTTCATTGATATCTTCAGGGTATTTTCAGGATATTTTCCTTAAAAATTTTAAAGTGTAGAGAGTGTGGAGTCTAACAGCAGTAATAACAACAGTAATAGCAATAATAACACTAATATTCTCAAAATCAAGTATTATTATGAGTCTGGGATTTTTTCTAAAACATCTTGTTTTTCTAATAATCATAGATGTGATACCAAATGTTGAAGATGACGATGAAGATGATGTTGATGAAAACTAAGAAAATCAGTGATGTAAAATTTTGAAATTCTCTAGAATTTCAACCAGACTCATAATAATACTTGATTTTGAGAATATTAGTGTTATTATTGCTATTACTGTTGTTATTACTGCTGTTAGACTCCACACTCTCTACACTTTAAAATTTTTAAGGAAAATATCCTGAAAATACCCTGAAGATATCAATGAAAATTATAAAAAAGCTTGAAGATTAGCTACAGCATCTACCTGATCGATGAACAATAAATACAAAAAATCAGAAAAGTTTAAAAAAAAGCTAAAATTCCATTTTTAGTTAGTTGATTAGTTAATTAAATTTAAATAAGGATCTACTCAAACATAATTCAAATTAGTGACTGTTGGATTTTTACTCTTGTGTTTTGAGATGATCATAATTATATTTGATCTCTATTTTGATTTAATTTTAACAGTCTCCACATTTTAATTATACTCGCTTAGTATTTGATGAAGCAGAGATCAAGACTAAGCAGATAAAAATTCTAAAATAAATCCTTTGAGATCGCATCAAGACTAATAGGAGTCAGAAGACCACCTATGCAGGTTCAGGAAGAAAATAAGACTATCACTAAGAGAGATTGGCAGATGACTATGAAAATAATCAATATTTAACAAAGGACACCTAGCAAGCAGAATCAAGATATGATGATTAGGTTAAATATAGTCATAAAGCTTTAAGAATTTCTTATATTCCTTAATTCACTTAATTAATTATTGTCACTTTGTCTACTTGCTCGAATGAACTTCTTATACATTGCTTAACTCTAGGTCTTAAATTCCCATTTAACCTCCTTAGCATTACCTTCTTGTATATTTGCTTAACTGTGAAAAGTAGCTTTCAATTCCGTTATATTAGGGTGAGTAAGGCACACTAAAGATGGGAGTAATCATCAAATCTCTCATGCAATCCCGAGTAATCTTGCTTCGATGCACTGAGAAATTATCCATAAATACAGCTAGTCTTTGATCAAGGAATTTTTATCTCAGCTCTGTCAAATAATAGAAAAAGTCAGGATTTCTCACTGACCTCTAGAATATTCAATAATGCACCAAACCCACTTCATTAGAGATTCCAGCAAGTAAAGCATAAGTAGTGATCTCAGATCTTCGATCCTTGAGATACGGATGAGAATAGATCTTGGCACAAGATCGACTAAGCTGAGTAGATGGAGAGAAAATGGCCTCATCAAAAAAGAAAATCATGGCACTTTGTTCAAGTTCATTGATGGTCGTTTTCATCATTATTTTTAGGGCAGTTAGCTTTTCAATCTGAATCGACTCACTTCGCTTGACTAGCTTGATAGTCTTTAACTTGATACCCTAACTTTTGTATAGTCTTTATAGAGTTGAGGGACTAATTCTCGATTCTGGGTAACTATCTGTGAAACATAACTACTCGTTCCCTCAATGAAAGCCCAATCCAATGCTGAAGAGTGTCTGCTCTGGTGAGATAATCAAATTAGTCTAGTCTAAGATTACGAAATCTTTGAGGGGTTAGTCATTTTCTTTTAGTCGTTTCTGAACTACTGCATGACTATAGTCTTCGCATAGTCATTGGGGCTATCTTGAACTTTACCCAGAAGACTTTGAATCTAAGATTTTTTAAAAGAGAATTTAGAACTTTCAAAAAACAATGTTAACTTTTCTATGAAGTTTTACGCAGACAAAAAATGAATTTTCATGAGATGGTCTTAGGATCTTTATTAAGGTAATGTATAAAAGTAGAACTAACTTAAGGCTTTTATCCTTTTATATAAAGTATTATATTAAATAAACGAATAAAATTTATTGATACTATTTAATAATAATAAGCTTGAATAGCTATTTATTGATTTGAAATTAATCTGTCACCTAAAATCTTATAATTTTTGAATCATGGGGAATATATTAGGCTCTCTGAATTTAATTATAAATATAATTTAAGTTGTTGTTGTAAAATGGCAGAGTGAAATCAATTACTCTCTTGATACGATTTCCACCTTTGTAAGAGATACCGTTTCGTTATAAATGTTTACAACAGATTATGCAGAGATCTTCAACTCAGGAAACTGGCGGTGAAACATAATAGCTCGTTAGTCGAGAGAGAAGTGAGCCCAATACTCAAAGCTTTTTCATTAATAAGATAGTCAATATGCTTCTATAGAAACTTTGACTTCCTCTTAGGCTAAGAATTCAGCTATTATTTGATAAATACATAAAATAGGAAGTTGTAGAACTTTTGAAATACAGAGAAATAAACCCCAAATATAACTGGCATGATTTTAATATATTCCTAAATTTAATTTAATAAACTAATTTAAAAAAACAGATTGATTGAATTAGTACATTAATTTATTAGTTTACAGAATACTGTAGAAAAGTACTATTTATTATGATCCAAATAATCCAATGAACCAATGTACTAAAGTGCAGATATACGCTAAGAGAGAGAGAGTATTATTAGTGCTTAAATGTACCAAAGTGATCCAATAAACCAATGTACAAACTAGATCAATCGGTTTTTTTATTTGGTTCACTGAGAGGCCGGATGTGTAGATAGTTAGGCGTATTTACTTAAGCATTATCCGTAAATTATATATATATATATTTAAAGTTTAAAATGACGGGAGAAATCAAGCAGCGCGGATGCTAAGTATTCATCACTTCCAACAGCCTACCATTTGACAGAATACCGATGACTGATAAGGAGGCTTTCCTCGCCGGAGTAACGCTTATCAGGCTACACAAGAACATTGGAGAGGTAGGGAAGCCATTCCCATCCGGCACAGCTCAGCGCGCTCAATGTTTCCTCAAGAGGCTCTAGATCGACGGTGATGTGCCAGGAGAAGCCGGATAGACAAGCGAAGATACAGCAATAGACAACGGAGAGGGTGGAGACGGCACTCATTGAGACACGATCATCATTCTATATATATATATATATAATTTACGGATAATGCTTAAGTAAATACGCCTAACTATCTACACATCCGGCCACTCAGTGAACCAAATAAAAAAACCGATTGATCTAGTTTGTACATTGGTTTATTGGATCACTTTGGTACATTTAAGCACTAATAATACTCTCTCTCTCTTAGCGTATATCTGCACTTTAGTACATTGGTTCATTGGATTATTTGGATCATAATAAATAGTACTTTTCTACAGTATTCTGTAAACTAATAAATTAATGTACTAATTCAATCAATCTGTTTTTTTAAATTAGTTTATTAAATTAAATTTAGGAATATATTAAAATCATGCCAGTTATATTTGGGGTTTATTTCTCTGTATTTCAAAAGTCTACAATTTCCAATTTTTATGTATTTTATCATATTGCTTTAATTACACAGCTTTCAAGCAGTGAGAGCGAACAGTTGATGGACTACGCTTTAAGAGCAGTGAAATAGACTTATAGTACAGTACTGGTTTGACTTATTCACTATACATATCACATCCATAACGCAGATTAAACACTAAATCTATATACTCTTCATCAAAAATAGACCCCAAAAGCTTGTAATTTTAGTCTCGCATTTAATTAATAACCCAAACCCTACAAATTCCCTACAAATCAAAGCACTTATAAACCTCACTAAGGGGTTTTGGAAAAAACAAGATCAGAGGAAATAGAACAGAAATAATGAAAAACACTGGAAACGAGCTTACAAAATGGATGGGATAATACATAACCAAAAAGTCTGATAATAAGAGAAATATGAGTCAAATATTACATCGTAGTGAGATAGCGCCAGGTGCATAGTGTGGAGTTATTGGAACAAAGTATAACTCACTTTTACCCCCATCCACATTTATTTTGCCATTCTAATATCTCAGAACTATCAAAAATCAAAAGTATTATATTCAACCTTAAAATTGTTATAGCTTAAGAATGTTGTCAGGGTAGAAGCTTTTATAGAATAGCCTTGCTAATAGCATTAAAGTCTCAATACCTGATCCTCCTTTTATCTAAACATTTCCAAGTCAGTGATTGCCAGTCTCTTAAATGAGTGCATCTATTTAGAGAATTAGGAGTTCTTGATCACTGACAGGTAGATTATTCAAAATTTAGGGTACCCAGTCAACTCTAAATGTACAATAAAGTTATAAATATTAGAAGATAGAGCAAGTGTTAATAATAACTAAAAAAAAGCTAATAATTTTAAAATAAAAAACAGATTGTACAAATAAATTAATTGCATTTAGTAGCTTATTTTCTTTCATCAAATCTTTTTATATATTAGTTTTTTGTTATTTAAATAAAAATATCCACACAAATATGCAATATATAATCAAGTGACTAATTGTGATAATCAAATTGATAAAACAATAATTTTTTAAATAAAATTAAACTAAGGATCATAATGAAAATTAATCAATTATTCTAATAAACTTTACTCAAATATCTTTAACTAATAATAACTAATCAATAAAATGAATATTATGTGTTTATCTCTATTAATTTACTAAAATCTTCAAAAATATAAGATAATAATATCTACCTAACCTGTAAGTATTCTTATAGCACAATATAAGTGATATCCCACATCACTATTTATGCTAAGATCAAATAAAGACTGATCTGTATAATTAAATTCCTTTATTAAAAACACCATAATCTCAAATGAATAGCTTAAATGTAGATTTAAAGCATCATTTCATGGAATAGAGGATAAACATGAATAAAAAAGAGTTGAAAGAGTCTGTTTCTAAGGGAATGGAGACTCATACTTAAAGAAACCAACATGATCAAGTCTTCATTAATATAGAAATTGCTAGTTGGCAAACAAATCTAGTTAAGTTAGCAGACCATAAACCAATGCAAGTAAAACTTATAAATAAATACTTAGAATTAAACATTGAAGATTCAGATAAAAAAATAAATGATAAGGAGGAAATATAATATTGTGGAAGATTTTAATTGAGACAGAATAAAAGCAATTGTTATTTGCCAATGATAAACTGATTGAGTATGCTATAGGATACATAACTATAAATAGTTCATATGGATGAACTGATTTTATTAATAACTTAAATGGTTAGCTTAAGATGACTATAAAACATCAGATTTAAACAAAGACAATAGTTTAAATTAAGGAATAAGAGATGTTATAAAATGTCGAAACAAAAATAATGTTTGAAAATAATATAAATAACATATAATGTGCACCTACAAATATAAGGAATGAATCGATATAAGAAAATAGAGTGACTTCAATGGCATAAATTGTTCCTGAATATAATGAATTTCAGCAAGGACATAATCACTTATGGATTTGATAAAATAATTCTGATTAAGTCAAAATTAATACTGATAATTATAAACATGATAACAATCAAGAAGCAAAAGGATTTATAATAGCAAACAATACACAAAATGACTAATCTTCTAAAATGTTATTCAAGAAATTAATACACATAAATTAATATTTAAAACAATTAAATGATTAAACAATTATGTAATTATTAAAAAGATTGAAATTACATATGTTTGACAGACCTGAAATGTAGATATTTTATAAGTAATATGTAATAAAGCTATCTAAAACTATTCAAGCCACTAATAATTCATAAATGTTTTCTTGGATATAAAATAGCATACAAAAGAAGTGAAAAATTACATATTTTAATAGGAAAATCATAAATAAAAATAAAAAAAGCATCATATACTGTTTAAACTACGAATAGATAATTATCACATAAGTTTAATAAAAATGTTAATTTTATTATATAATTATTTATATTTATAACATAAAATACACTAAAAATGCATAAATATTTTAATATATTTATAATCATTTATTTGTTTAATAATTATAATTCCAATGAAAAATTAAATAAAGTTATTTTTCAAGGTATTTAGGATTATTTCTAGTCAAATAAATAAATGATGCAGATTGAGTAATTGGTGAACGAAAACAATATTCGAAATAAATTAATGATATGAAATTAATTGTAGATATTTGAAAATATCAATAAGCTTTAAATTATCATATTTTTAAATAAAAATGTCGTCAAAAAAAGTTATTCCCTCCTTTTGATGCCAGTTAAAAACTTTTCATTGCTGCAGTGAGAACACTTGTGACTTTGAAGTTGTGAATCTATCAATATTTGCTTATCAGTATTTTTCTGGATTTAAGATAACTCTACCTGGACTTAGAATGTTATTCTATAAAGCTGCTTCAGTAAGGTTTTATCCACTAACTTTGGTTCAGGAGTCACTATAAGGCACCCTAAGATTCTAGATAGATTTAAGGCTAATTCTAGATAGATTGTAAAATCGTATTCTACTTTTGGCACCAAACTCGAAATGAACTTAAAGAAGACAAACTGGCTTTAAAAACTTTAACTGGTACCAAAAAGAGGATTAAACTGTATTAATTTAATTTTTATTAATCATTTATTACTGTCTATGAAGAAATATTTAACTATTTATATTAGTAATATTCAAAAAGATATGAAGTATAAAGTTATGGAGAAAATGCTGAAGATAATTGAATAGACTATATTAAATAGAGATATTATAGATTATAAATAATAAAAATGATAAAAAAAATACATCATATTGAAGATGTCATCAGAGTTAATAAAAAGAAAATCGAGGTATTTGCCTTTATAAAATAAAAACATAATAGTGTCATTATATTATTTTGTAATAAAGAAAGTAAAGAATTAGCGATTTTAGAAATATGTATAAAATATATATTTGTATCAAAAGATTTTAAGTCAAATGTGGTAAAATCATGTTAAAAATACTAGGAGGACAATGAAAATTATTAGATCCTAAAGGATATATAACAAAAGGATATAAAAACTAAAAAGGAAGGTTTTCTGATGACCTTTGGCTATAACAAAAATCTATGTCAAGCACTGTTCACTTAGTTGCAAGCCATGGTATCTATAAGAGTATTAAAATGGGGATGTCTAAAGGTGTCAGATTTGGATAGGAACTCAAAATATAATAATAAATAGTTTTCTAAGGCTATAAGGAATATTATGAAAATAAATACAGAAATACAGATTTAGGATTATGCAATAGATATTTTTAATCATAATTAGATTTTTACATAAAATTTTTTTTTTTTGAAAAAATGTCAAATATCACTATTTTCAATGGAACAAAAGTAAAATTCCAGTAAGAGAAAAAAATATTGTGATTCTTCACTTTAACTCCTAGAAATATTTATCATGGCAGGTCTTATTAGAAGATAATACTTGGAACCTAATAAGCCTCGAAAGAACATGAAAATTTGATATTATAAAAAAATGATTTGCTTGTATATTAAAAATCAACTTGCAATTATCAAAATCATTTATATCTCTGCGAATATGTTTATTGTTTTTACTCTGAATAAATTTTTTTCGTTAAATTTCTAGATGATAAGGTTCTCTAAACTTGTAAAGATAAATATTGTTATAAAA
>ARYC01006126.1:0-28831 GCA_000711775.1 Oxytricha trifallax
TTCGTATCTTATATAATGCTCTGTGACCATTTTCGCAAAATCGTTATATTCAAATAAAAAAATATTGGACACTGAAGTTTTCATGTTTTTTGCTATGTTCACAAAATGACTATAAAATAGGAGTGTGTTGTGACCACTATAACTTTTGAAAAAGCAACGTGACATGTGCTTTTTATAAGCTAGATCTATATTTCGTATCATATATAATGCTCTGTGACCATTTTCGCAAAATCGTTATACTCAAATAAATAAATATTGGACACTGAAGTCCTCATGTTTTTTGCTATGTTCGCAAAATGACTTAACATTTAAAGCCCTATTATTCATTTAGTTGTTTGATTCAATTTTATTTGATAATAGTATACTTTTTATTATTTCTTTTTTAGGTTTTTTTATTGGGGTTAATATTTAAATATCAGTTTTTTTATTGAGTATATATGAGGTTTGGGATCTTTTTATTACATAGAGTTTATTGATTTGTTGATTAAATTGCAATATGGTTCCGATGATTATAGTGATCAAGTCTAATCTATTCTATATTATACATTTATTGCAAATCTTCTCCAAAATCTCTTGCAACTGTGAGGTCTTTCTACCTATTAGTATTGTATTTAAAGAGATATCAGCTTTAAATTAACTTAAAAAGACTTCTTAAATTTTAGCTACATTATATTGACTACTTTATCAATGATAAGACTCTTTTATACTTGGCTCACTTCTTTCTCGCCTAGAGGGCTGTTATGTTTCCTCGCTAATTTCCTGAGCTTCACATATCTGCTTAATCTATAGCTTACATATATAAAAAGAACGGAATATCTTACAAGACAGTCAATCGCATTAAAAGACTAATTTACTTTAATGTTCCATTTTATAAGATTAATTTAAATTTTAGAAACTAATTCTGATTAAGATGCGAGTTTAATGAGATTATATATTCAATTAAATGCAGAGGTCTTAAGAGCATAATATAAAGTTTATACACGCTGATGAAGCTGTATTTACATTCAATACATTTATCAAGGTCTTGGTACAAGAGGTATAGTAATATAGAAGTTTATGACTAAAAAGCTAAGGTTTAAATTCATGCAATACTTGGCGGAATAAGCGAAGATAAAGGCCTCGAGATTTATGTTATTCACCCTCGTTCTATACAGACTGAATAATATATTAAGTTCTTGCAATAGCTCAGAGATAAGTACGCAGACTAAGAGATTATTCTATTCGTTTATAACTTGTCAGTTCATTAAACTAAAGACTCAAGAAAGGAATATGAAAGTCTAAATATAACACCTGTATTTAATGTTCCTTACAGCCCTTAGTTCAATGGAATTGAATTATATTGGGGGTAATAAAAAGGTCCTTATAAGAAATTGCTGCTCTACCATCTGATGCATGATTTAAAGAAAGATACAATCGATTTTATTAAGAGTGCTGCTAAGAGAGTCAGTGATGAGAAAGCTAAAGTATGCGCAAGAGAAGGGAGATTTTGTGTATATAAATAAGTTTTAGATTTAAACGAATGAATAAGTTCACATTTTAAATTTACCCGTAAAGGATTTGGCTTCTCTTTCTTTTCTTCCTCTTAAGGCTTGCTTGGGCCCATGTTTCTTCTCTTTGTGCCAGCCTCTGGATCTATGTTCATCTCGTCTGGCTTTTAGAAATCTTTGAAGAGTCTCTTGCTCATTCATGCTTTGCTTGAGACTTACTCTCTCTCTGTTTAATTTGCTGCGCTCTTTTATCAAGTATTTAGCAGTACCAGGTTTTTCTATAAAGTTAGAAGACTAAGCTTACTTGAGATGAAAGGATGCTTTTGAAGTTCCTATAGCCAGATGTCACTTATTTTAATACCGTGCTTCTCTTTTTCTTCAGGAGAGATGCTGTAGCGTTTCTTATGAGCTTCTTAAATATCTTCATTTAAGTATTCAGGTTTCAGAGTTGCAAGAACACCAAAGAAGAAGTTTCACTCTGGCAACTTATTTGAGAGCTGTAGCTTTGATGGAGGGTAAAGAGCTACGTCCGGATCACTCATAGCATCGTCATATAGGTTTGCCACTGATATATCAGGGCAGTTAGGTATCTCTATCATCCTATAATTTTATTAGAATTAAAAGCTTTTTTGTCTTCACTCAGTAATGCTTTTAAGAATGAGATTTTAGTTCCTTCCTGGGTTGGCAAGAACAATCCAACTATGGTTAATCTATTAGTATTAGTTAAAAGTTTACCTTGCTAAACCAAGTAACCTTTAGAGGTCTTCTTTACTTCGAAATTTTCCTATTAAATCTTGGGATTAAATTCTCTTAATTGCATCATTCATAGACTCCATCTTGCTTCCTCTTTCTAGAAATGTTAATGAAATTTAAAATTATGGATATCCATTCTAAGTTTATTAAAAACTTACTACTAAATAGGGATGACCTACTGGAGGTCAACCTTTAAAAGATATGAAGAGAAGCATTGAAAAACTTGCTTCAAGTTTCACAGATTGATTTCCATTTTTATCAAACTATCTCCATTAAATTGCCCCTAATAATGTTTAATTATTTTAGAAGGTCCTCTAAATTAAGTTCAAACTTTATTAGGAGTTAAATTTTAATGTTAAAACTTAATTAGGAGCATATTAAATTAAAAAAAATTATTAACTTTACCTCCAAATTAAGTTCAAACTTGATTTGGAGGACCTCCTTGAGAAACAAAACTTCATTAGAGGATTTTAATTTACTAAAATGTATAAAATTCTCATAAAATATGTCAACTTACAGTTTTTTATGGTTAGTTAATTTTCTTACCTCTCAGCAAAGAATCTACCCAGAGTGCCTTATACTCCTATTATAGTTTATCAAGGTATATTTTATCGTTATTATAATAAAATATATCATCAAACTAAAATGAGCGCTAACCTGTTAAGAAGAGCGGCATTACTTGGATCAAGTCAATAAAAGTTATCATTCCAGTCAACCAAGAAAAGTAGAAACCAGAGACGCTTGTACTCAGTGGGAGCCTACTTATGACAACTTTGACCAGTCTAGCTTTGAGATTTAAATATAAATTAAGTAGGAGGTTATCAAAGAAGCTGTGCAAATTGAGGATGAGGTTAAACAACCAGCCATAGAGCATTAATAAATACCAGCCAAAGTTGACTATTAATGCAAAGAATGCAATAAAGTTTTCCCTTACAAGTCAACTTATAAGAGACACTTGAGAGATATACACATAGATATGCCAAGGTTATATCTCAAGCATTAAAAGAAAGATGGGAAGTATGTCTGTGTGAGAAGCCATATTCTCATACTAGAGACCTCAAAGTGCACCTAAAGAAAAAGCACAATTAAAGTTTTGTCTTTATTCATGAACCTACAGGGAATAGATTCCTCTAAAAGAAAAGATCAAGAAACCCAGTGGAGTCTCTTAGAGTTGAAGTCTAGAAGTAAAGTTAAAATGAAGAAAGCAGTCAAGAACTTTCCAGTCTCTGAGATCAATAAAATCATGGTTAAAATAGAGGCAATGAAGATTCCCATATTAAAAATCATTTACTTAGATTCTTGCCTAGAAAGCTATCTCACTCTTTAAGATAAAATAGAGAAGAGAGTCATTACTTATGACTAATATGTTTATAAGATATATCCATTCAATTACTTCCTTGCTGATGACAAGTTCCAAATGGAATTTGCTAATGAGTATTATGCTCTTTAAAAGGCAAAGTTAAATGAGTGCAGGCATATCATCTAGCTTGATGCTTTTTACTTAGTAAAGATCATGTAGCCTTCAGGCTTCCTTTACTTGAAATGACTTACAGAGAATTCTTATCTGATAATAGATGTCAAAGATAAATTAGCTAGATAGTATAGCATATAGTTGAGGGGATTGAAGAGCTTCACAAGCTAGGTTATGTTCATAGAGACTAAAAGCCAGAGAACATCATATGAACTTTCAGCCTCATAAAATTTATATCATCGACTTCAACAGAGCTCAAAGAGTGCAAGCCTTTGCATAAGGAAATGTATACGGCACTCCTGGATATTTCCCAGAGAGAGAGGATTGGAGAGATGGAGACACTTAATGGGATATTATATCTGGGCTCTTGCAGTAATAATAATAGAGAGTGACATGCCAAGAAACGATTACTTTAGCTGCAGGGGTGAGAGAGATTCTAAGCAGAGAATCAAACAATATTTCGATAAAAATAAAATAAATGGAGGTCTCAGAGAACTTGCATACTCAACTATTATCAAGCCAAGCTAAGAGAATTAACAGATAATAGAAACAATAAGACATCAAACTTAGAAAGATAAAATTCAGAGAACTGCCACATGAATTTAAGCCTATGTTTGTGTGAGATATTTTTAAAAACTGGCTTGTTATACTCACTTAAATTACTAATATTTTAACATTAAACCCCTACATAAATCCTATTAAAACCCTAATAAAGTATGAACTAATTGTCTACTTTTATCAATCAAACTACTGAAAGAGTTTTGGGGTTTTGAATGTATGCGTAAACTTTCTAATGTTATTAATAAAAAACTCAATAAAATTACTGGATATTTTTTTGGGTTTTGATTAGTGAATCTCAAATATATAAGTTTACAAAATAAACTCAATATTTATAAAGAATTTCGCTATTATATTTGTTTAAATGTTAGCAATATTTTAAATTTGACAAATTATAGTTGTTTATATATAAGAATATTGTAGAAATTCATTTGAAATTGGGAAATTAATTTAAATTATATTTAATTGTTGCGTTAGAGATTGCCAAATTTAACAATCTTGGACGATAGAGAATGTAAAATTATCTTAATTTTGTTATTAACTGTACTATTTTATTATATCTCTGCTGCGAGATAACTCGATTTTATTTAAATGCATATAAATTCAATAATTCTACTATCCCATTGAATTCGATTTTTATATTTACAGGGATTCAATAAAATTTTACCGCCAATAGAGTTCAGTTAATTTTATATTCTTTATCAAATTAGCCCAAGATTGTCCAATTCGGCAAACTTTAACGGCAGAAAAGTTAATTAATTACTCAAATTTTAGATCAAAATATTCAAAATTATTTACATTTGATTTATCACTTATCAAAAATGGCTTACGTTAACTATATCAGTTTGAAATTAGAAATGCTTATTTTGTTTGTAATTTTTCACTTTCTTAGGAATTTTTGTGTTTTAATAGTGATCTTGCTTCATTTGATTCATACTCATAACTATTAGGTATTTCATGAGTATCTCCTAAATTTCAAATATTATTTTTGATTTCCCACAATTTCTTGAAAATATTTACCTTTCATTATTATGGTGCTGCTGTCGTCCAAGTTTGAAGTTAAAATTCTGAAACAATTTTGTGTCTGCAGTATCAATCTATGTTCTCAATTTCGAATATATTTCTCCAATACTCAAATAAGCAATATAATTAATGATTCTTTATTAAAGTTAATTTAAAAAATTTTAATTTTCTAAACTAAATATTAATCTCATATTTATCTTTTAAGATTATTAATGAACTATTTTTTTATAAATTCCATCATTTTGCGCTTGATATCGATTTTAGCATCAGTTCCTGTTTTCGAGGTAGTTCCACTTTTTGCTCCGACTCCCCCAATTTTATTTGTTATTGTAGTGCTTGGTTTTGGTTTGGAAACTCTCTTGCTGAGATATGTCACAAAACTTGGGGTTGACCACTTCTTCATTTCCTCATTATATTTTTAATTTGTGCGATTTATTGTGTTAATTTTAATTAATTTTATATTTGTTATTTTTCACTTCTTTCTCATAAAATCTAACCTTTAATATTATTTTGAGACATTTTAAATGCAGCATTTTAAAATATTTCATTGATTATAAAATAATTACAGTTTTATACATTATTTTTTCATATTTAGTAGTAACATTGATATGAATTGAATCTAATTCAGGATTCTTTAAGAATAATTGAAATATTTATGATTTTGTTCTTAATTTCACTTGACTTTAATGGGAATAACCTTGCTAATAAGTTCATCTAAATTATCAATCTCATCTAGGATAGTCTTAACTTCAAATGATCTTCCATTTATTGTAAAATTATTATAAAATAGATTTTAAATCATACTATTTTATTATTAATTTTTAGCAATACGAGGACTAGATCGCCTGATCCTCTCTTGAGAGCAGTGAACTCGAGTGTCCTGACTCCGCCTACACCCACTGCACCTCTCTTATTTTCGTCACGCTTGAATCTCTATTCGCTTAATACTATCACATCTTGCAAGTTGTGTTTCGCTAGGATCTCGTCCATTACCAACCATCTATACCCAGTTGTTGGGTTTTCCTTGAGCATTTTATTTATATAATCAGTAAAATATGACAAATTATGCAATATTTGGTAATTTTTATAGTTTATAGCAAAATTTCAAATCTATCACCGACTTCAACCTCAAGTACCTCGTCATACCTTTTATCGTGATTATTGACTAAATCCACAACTTATGTTGCTTGAGCATATCTCACAGAAGACATAATTATTAAGGCTAATAATAGAGTCGCTTTTGTAAATTACTTCATTTTTATTTAAAAATTATAAAATATTAAAAAAATTGATTGATAATTAATCAAGAAGATATAGGAAAAAGTCTCATAGATATTTAATCATTTCAAAGCGAAGAATGATTTGTTTTAAACTCTTAAATAATTAAAGAAATTATATTATATCCTTCAAACTTAGATATTATGATATCATGCAATTGTGTAATTGTTCAAAATTACATTAAAACCCCTGAACCTACAACGCAACTATTATCTTCCATCTCTTGATCTTAATTTTGTAATTGTACTGCTAATATCTAATCAAGATCTTCCTGCTTTTGTTGATCTAACATTATAAAAAAATAATTTATAAAATATTTACTCAATCTTGCTATTGTTATTATTAGAATTGTTGGGGAGCACCCACTTAAATCTTGATGCCCTTTTCTGGGGCTTTATTTTTCCTAGCTTCAATCATTTTGCGCTTATCCAATATTTATATAAATAAATATTGGATATTTATTGTGTAAATTCTCTATCTTGATTTAGTTATTAATATAACATTTATTTTATACATTTCAATAAATTTACTTAAATCTATTAAAAAAACTTAAGAATTTTTTTTAATTAATAAATAATGCACATTTATAAATTATTAACCTATCTTTTCTTAAGCTATTTAGAATTTAATAAATAACTTGTAAATTTACATTATATTTAAATTTATATTTTACTGTATGTATATAAGGTTCAATATGCAGCTCTAAACTACTGCTTAATAATGTATTTATATATGCATTTATTCGTAATATCATTAATTTTAATATCTTATTTTTCTTTATTTACATCTTTATATATTAGAAAAAAGAATGAGGTTTGAAATTCTTTTATAAATATTTCTTTTTTACTTAACACTAATTATAAGCTATAAATCAATTTATTTTATTTTGTACTCTTATTAAAACCTAAATAAAATTGGATTGTAAAAACTATGATTTGAATATAATTACTTCTTCATTTCCTCTTCAGTCAATTCTTCTCTCACCGTCCTTCTTGAGTCCTTGATAATAATCAAGTCAGAGTCTTTATTGATTTTAATCGCGCTCAGAGCAATTTTTGTAGCTTGAGTTTTCAATACATTCCATCTCTTTAATACCAATTCACTTCTTTTAAAACCTTTCAGGAAGTTAAGTTTGCATCCCTAGATGTTTTCAGCTGGTATGTGTGGGAAAACTTTTTCAGACAAAAATATTGCTAATTTATTGGAGTAAGCTTGCTTATCAACTTTGATATCGAAAACTCTACCGAATTTCCAAGTTTCAGGATCCCATTCTCTCACCAATATGTGGTAACAATTGTTAGGGTCTTTAAAGTTCACAAAATCAAAAGACTGATTCTAATCAATAATTTCTAGGTAAAGTTATTTCCCCTCATACAAATCATAGTTATCAATTATTTCACTGTCTCTCATCACATCACCTAATTCATCATCTTTTCCAATCCTCAATTTAAAACTGTTTTCACTTAAGTTTGTGTTGTTTTACAGATTATACTCTGAAAGCACTTATCTCTTTAATTCTATTGATTGCAAATTGGGGTTTATCTTTTGATTAAACAGCAATTTCTTCTCAAAAATAACTTCATCACTGTTGTCACTTTCTAAGAATTTTATCTCATAAATATCTATGGAGGTTGTTCCTTCAACCTGAGGCTTCCCCATTTCGATTTTAAGTTTATCTTAATCAGCCATATTATAATCTTGTAATTTCCATTGCAAGTTTTTCAATTCAATGTTGTTATTTGGTCGTCTAACAATCAACTCAGTAGGATTCAGTCCTAATTATTCCCCAATTTTGATTTTTAAGTCACTTAGTGTATCATTTTTTCTTGCTAAAATCTCTACACTATATTCTATAGATTTCTCTATCATTTTAGTGGGGTCATTAATCAACAGAACTATTTTCCCATATTCCTTGTTGAATTCTTGATGCCACTTAAAATTTTCATTTTTGTCTTTAGTGTCACCTGTTTCTACGAAAATTACTGCATCGTTGTCTAAACGAGGACCTTCTTCTAGAGTTTTTGATTTTCTCCAATTTAAGTTAATCACCTCTGATCTTATTGTTTTTATATAGATTTTGAAATATTTTATTCACTTATAAAAAAGAGGAATATAATTGGGAAATTAAAGTAATTATAGTAATTTAATTATATTAATTATGATCTAACTGAAGAAGATTTACCAAATTATAATCTCAATAGCATCACTATTTTTTACAGAGGTAGTTTATAAAGCTCACCTACTTTAGATTCTAAATCGTAAATTGAATCTTAAAAATAAATAACTTAACAATTAAAGTAACACTTATATCTTTATTTTAAATACTAATTGAGATAAATTTTGATTTAATCTCAATTAAATATATATAATTAAATAGAATATATAATCTAGTTTTTTATTCATTCTTATAACTTATGCATATTTGCTTATAATTTCTGGCTGCAACTATTGGTAATCAGTATTTTCTTCGTATTTCATTCAATAATATTGATTATTTATATTGGATTAAAATTACTATGATAGAATTTTAGAGTTATATAAGTTGTAATTGAATTTTGTGATTACTCTTAAGAAAATCCAGTCTGGATTGTATTCTTCAAATTCTTAATTATCATTTTTATGTTCAATGAGCAGCACAGTCTATGAGTTAAATCTCAATTTCAAGAGATTCTAATCGTATTCACGAATAAAATAAATTTATTAAATTCATATTTTAAGTATTAGTCGTAAACAGAAAGTTTAGTATTTCGTTTTTCATCAAAGGCTCTAATTCTCACATTGTTTTTATAATTTAAGGTATTTAGATCATATCCAAATCCTTCTAATAGGATCTTTACTATTTCTTCAAGAGTATTTATCAATATAAAAGTAAGTATTTAATGATAGAGTCTATGTCTTGATGAACTTAAATTCCTGAATGTTATAATTCCCTTCTTATCCTTCGCTATTAGAAGAGTTAATTTCATCATAAACTTTGAGATTTAGTTGAATCATTTATTGGAATATTTCCTCTTGCTCTCTAATTACAGCTTCAGTTTGCTGTTGTAACTCTTTATTAAAGTGGTCTGGAATAAGACCATTTGTTATTTATGGAATCGCATCCTTTTGAATTACTCTTCTGTACATTCAATTTAAACATAGGCATAAAAATTCAATAAAAATCAATAAATTCCTAAATTAGCAGGTAAGCAGTAGGATCTCCATATTTCTAGCCGTATACTCTTTCAACTTCCTCTTAAGATGATAATTTAACTTCTTGATCATAAAAGTTAAATTTTAATATGTATGATTTATGATCATTAAAAAGCACCCAATCATAGCATCCATCAGAATTAATTTCATAATCCTTAATATACGCATAATAATGACCAGCACCTTGTGTACCAGCATGTACTAATACAGCAAATAATTCATACACTTAGTCTCCCTGTTTCTTATATTACTCAATTAAATGCTGATTTTCTTCCTCCTTTCTCTGTTTTTCAGCCCTAACTTTGTAAATTTCATCCTGACTACTCTTTTAACTATCCTTTGGAGAAATATCTTGACTGCTATGCTATTTTAGAGTTTGAGCATCCTGTGCTTAATTTCTCGAGTGATCAGCCATAAGCTCATCCTCACCATCAAATTTAGGAATTTCTTAAATTTTTTGTCTGTCTGATCCTGCAGATCCAACTCTGTCAGGACTAGATTTGAATGACGAAAGATCTGTCATTTAAGCATCATCAATGTTTGAAGCAGCTGTTGTCAAGCCACTGTTTTATAAGTTATCACTGTGAGAGCTGTTAGCCAAATTTTATTTCTCTTGCTTACTTTTAAAATCAATGTCAAATGCCACACTTGATTTTGCCTCATAATTGAAAGTATTCCCAATCTAGGCTTCTATATTTTGCTACTCTTATTAGTTCATTTTCTCTAGAAGTAGTTTCTCACTAACTTTATTTGTTATACCTTCGTAACCGTTGAGATAGTCATTCATATTTAACACATAAGGAAAAGTTACTCTATCATGAACTTTGACCATTTGATAAGTGGTCCAATCAAGAGTAAATCTATTGAGCTACACTGTCAAAATCTAAGGGCTAGACTACAGCTTAATACCTTTAGTAGCATTTACCTTTTTATTACAATTTGAGCATGCATATTGATTGTCTCCTTCTAACTTCTCTGGCTTCAGATAATTCTCCAGGGCCATATCAAGAGATACATTGTTCATATGAAATGGGTTGTCTTTTGCAGTTGGGGGTCCTTGATCATTTCTGATAGGTAGGGATAAATCTAGATATTTATCTTGATTCTAAGATTCATATCCACATTTTAAACTCCAAAAATTAATTGAATTATAGATTATCATTTTAATTGTATTTTATAAAATAAGCATAGTAATACCAAATTTGATTAGAGAGATATTGCTAAATTAATTGCTGAAATTATTATTACAGTGTTAATTCTTCACATTTGACATAACTGACTGAAGTTCCTTGATATAAATCTCGTATTTTCGAACATTCATAGAAAACAATTAGATTTTATAAATTTTGGAATAGAATTTGATCAAATGTTAATTCAATAGAAATTAAATTAAGATCAAATCATATTTGACAGAAATGGCAGATTTTTTAAATAAATACACTACTTTAAGAGTTCTGGCAGAGGGCTCTTACGGTAAAGTTATCCTCGCAAAGAGACTTCAAGAATATGAGGGAGAGCTAGTAGCGATAAAAATATTCAATTTTAAGGACGATGAAAGTAGCAGTAAAAAATCAAAACGACCTTCGTAAAAAAGTAAGTGAGGCACTGCACAAAATTCAGATTTCTCAAAAGATGAGAAAATGTCAAAAATTCATGAAGATGAGGAAGATGGGCATCTAAGTATTTCAGGCTCATAGTTGCAAAAAATGTCTCCAGACTCACTTAAAAAGCATGGTATGAAGCGACACTTCAAAAATGAAGTAGTATTTCTATCTAAACTAAATCATAAGCACATAGTTCATGTAGTTGAAACCGCAAATTTAGTAAATATGCAAGACCCTTTTCTCAATATATCAAGTCAATCAGCAAGTGCACTATCATAACAAGAGTCATAAAAAATTCATAAAAATCTAAAAGAAGAAGCAAAAATAAGTAAATCTAGGAAAGATGATTCCAGTAGTTAAACAGGAGTTTATTCATACTTAGTCATGGAATATGCTGAGAGAGGAAACTTCTTTGATTATATATGTTAGGCTCCTCTTTCAGAAAACGCTACTTGCTTTTATTTTAGGTAGCTTCTAGAATCAATGATATACTTAAGAAATAATAAAATATGTCATAGAGATCTCAAACCTGAAAATATGCTAGTAAACTTAGACTTAATATTCATCTAATTTTTGTTATTATGTGATTAATTTTAGATTCTAACTATGATATGAAATTAGCAGATTTCGGATTTGCGACATATCTCTAAGGCATAAATGGTAATTACCTGCACTTTACTTGCAAAGGTACTTTGGGATATATGGCTCCAGAAATTTTAAATCTATAAGTATGTGAGAATCAAGGATATAACGCTGAGCAAACAGATGCATTTGCAATGGGGGTTATTTTATTCTCATTAATTATGGGAAGACCACCTTTTTGGAAGGCTGATCCCATTGAAGATAAACACTTCAAAATATTACACCTCTAACAATATCAATACTTTTGGAATGTATGGGAATCTCAGTACTCTAATTATTTAGTTTAATTCTTAGATTAAGTTTTATTAACTAACACATTTTTTCTCAACTAATCAACTAGGAATCGTCGTGAGAGACGAAATTAAAAGTCTGTTTAATTCATTAATCTCTTCAGTACCCTCCTTTAGATTGTCCTTCAATGAAATAAGGAATCATCCCTGGGTAAGCCAATTTTAAGTTGACGAAGAAGCCGCTAAAAAGGAGATGCATCATCTGTGGATATAAATGAAATTACGAGAGCAATAAATTGAAAGTCAAAATTAAATTGCAATTTAAAGGTAAAGCTAGCAAATGGATTAAAATCTTATTAGCAGCAATCAAATTAAACTAAAACAGGATTTTATAACAAATCCTCCATTAAATTGTATTAGGTTTAACCAAGATGAAAATGAGATGAATGAAGTTACGATGAATGATGAAATGTAGTAATAATAGATTTATGATCCCTTGAACCCAAATGGCTATGTATAAAACGATCCAAAATAAATCTTAAGCGAACTCGAACAATATGCCCTCAAGAACAATATGAAGTGCAAGTTTAAGAAGAATTCCCATAAAATAGAGTTCTTACTGCCGCTATCTGATGGAGTGAATTTGGTAGAGTTCGAGGTAATATTTGAAAAGGGAAGGAAGAAGAAAGATCAAGGACTATATAAGCTGCGATTTAAGTTTGGAGACTAAAATATAGATAAATTAACATTAAATGATGTGGAATTCTTAACATCAGGGTTCCTATAGTTAATATAAGGTTTTGCTGCACTAGCGAATAATCCTCTTTATAGTATAGAAGATGATATGTAAACTTGAATATATCATTATAATAAAATTTATATAGTATATTGAGTGAAGTAAACAAAATTATACTATAGATTTTAGATTGCACATTAATTTTGATAATTAAATTCATTTAAGGATGATAAATATTCGAAAAATGAATTACCAAAGAATTTACCTCAATAAATTAAAAAAAATATTTAGTTTCTTTATGTTTGGAAATAATTATTCATTTATGGTTTTGCTAATATTATTTATACTTTTTTATCGATAAAATATGTGATAGTTTTAAGAATAGTGTTAATCATTTTTAATTATTGATATATTATGAATAAGATTTATCATATGTATTTTAAAACCCCATTAGTCAATTAAGAACGAAGATTAGGAGATAAGAACAATTAAATTAAAATAAAATTATAATTATAATTGGCTGAAATTAAATATAATTAGGCTAAAAACAAATTTACCCACCCTGATTGGTTTATTTTATAAAGACAATTAATCGAGCCAATGGTTTTAATATTAGTCAAAAGTTAATTAATTTGAGCGAATTATAATTTTATTTTAATTTAATTGTTCTTATCTCCTAATCTTCGTTCTTAGTTGACTAATGGGGTTTTATGTTGCCATGAAATTTATATTCTTACAATATTTCTCAAAAAGAGGGAGCTTCCAATAAATATTGCATATAGACTATCCACTTATTTATGAAACTTAACAATTAATAATAATTTGTATTATCTGATTTAATTTATATTTAAGAAGAATTTACTAACACCCTATAATTTAGAATGCACTTATATATTCTTAGCCTGCTATAGCAAAGCTCTACTCAATGGCATCAAACAAAACCCTGCAAAACTCCTATGTATCATGTTGTTGAAAACTTTCAGAGCCATTCCACCCAAAACTTTTAGTCAGGCCTCTTGTGTCAGCCGCTCTCTTTTTAGATATCTACAATTATGCGAATAATCTCTGCAGTTAAAAGGGAATGCTGTAGTCTTTTTCCCCGTGTAAATCTTCGATATAGGGCCATTTGTATATGAATTCTCTAAATTCTGGGGTCATAAAGAGCGCTTATAACAAACTGTTCATGTAGCAAGTGGCGCCTTAGTTACTCAAACCCAAGAATTTGCGCTTTCTCACTTCTGATTTAAGTTCCTGCAAATATTATTGCAAATCCTCTAAGTCTGATGGCTACACATCTAGGTATCGATTTCCCTGGGATTTAGCCGTTTTAATAACAATTTCATCATGTGGATTGAAAAAGTTATTAGGCTAATCTTAGTGATTAGATGTGCTAGTATCGATTTAATTAGTGAGAGAAGACATAGCTAATTTTCAAATGTTTATATTTTAAGTAATATAACTCAATTCAAATTAGAATTAATTTATACACAATATATCAACTATCAGATTATTCATGAAATTCGAATGATTTATTGTTAAACATTTAGAATTAATGTTTGAAGGTATTATTAATAGAAAAAATAAATTATAGCTTTTATCTCAGAATAATGCTTCTAAACCCAAACTTTTAAATTATAATTCAGAGGATTAAAAATAATTAATAAATTGAATAGTTTATTGCTGGCTTAAATTTAATATTTAACAATTATAAGACAAAGTTTTCCAATAATAATTTTTCTAACTAAATTTTTTAAAATATTTTCTTTTAAATTAATTAAATTAGCAAGAAGAAGCTGATTTTTAATTAATTTTATATTCTATTTTCTAAATTCTATAAAATATTACATTTTATAAAGACGCCATCTGCCAGGTCTTCATCAGTTTCCATTTCTCTTGGATCCTTATCATCTCCATTTTATGTCTTTTTCTTTTCATCTTTTTCAGCCTATGGATTAATCTTAACCCCATTTTACTAGGCCTATGGTTGAGGACCTCCCACTGTAATTTTAACTCCAGTCTCTGCTTTTCTCTTGACTTTGCTGTAGTCAGGCTTAGCTTACAGTGAAGCGTTATACAAAGCATCTTTTTATTGTAAGTCAGAGACGCTTTTAATGCCCTCAGCAGAGTATTTCTTTGCGAGGTGATCTATGTACGAATTACTTGCATATTTCTGAATCTCTTCGTCGGTTAGCTGCTCTCTTAACTTGTTTTCATTGTCTTTTACAATCACATAGACAGCATCACGGTTGATTTCAAGGGTGCTTTAACCCAGCCACACTTGTTGATGCTTCAATCTGTTCCATCTTTTAATTGCAAGATCTGAGCGTCTGAATTGGCGAAGTGAGCTAACTTTAGAGCAAAAGAGGGTTTCACTTGGAATGTGAGGGAATACATTCGTAGCTAAAATAGAAATACAATTACCAATAACTTTAAATACTATTTGTTATAAGAACTCTGAGAATTTAGAGGCATGGATACTTTTATCAATTTTAATTTCATAAATAGGGCCAAGTTACCAAGTAGTAGGATTCCACTCTCTTACAATAACATGATAGACATTATTTGGCATTGACTCATTGAAACATGAGAAATTTCTCTCTGGAATAACTTCCTGCATGTAGATCTCTTTGTCATCGAATAGATAGAGATTTTCCATTTATTGGTCGTCTAATATCACATCGCCTAAATCATCTATTTTAGGATTTCTCATTCTTATTTACTCCAAAGTTAATTAATGATCAGGGTGCATCTCATTATACTTGATTAAAACTCTTTATCTTACTGCAAAAATTGAATTATTTATGCTGCCCATTAAAAATTATCAATAAAATTGTTAAGGAATTTGATATATAAGGAATAGTTCTAAAGCAGTGATTGATGGTTCAATAGTAAGTTTGAAGAGTGGTTTCTTTGTGAAAATGACATCATCCTCACCAGAGTCGTCTTTCAATTCAACTTACTGAATATTTATTTCGTATACACCGTCTTGATGTGGGGTACCTTTTTCAACCTTAATTAGTGCTCCATTTGTTAATCCTAGTTCAACAAGTGTGTAAATGACACAAAAAGTTATATGAAAACAGTTATTTCAAAACAATAAGATATGTGCAAACAAAAATATGTG
Organism: Oxytricha trifallax; assembly: GCA_000711775.1. NCBI lineage: Eukaryota > Ciliophora > Spirotrichea > Sporadotrichida > Oxytrichidae > Oxytricha > Oxytricha trifallax. Next base: position 16,099 of record ARYC01006126.1, read on the forward strand.
GATTAAATCTGTATTTATTTATTTATGTGTGCTATTAAAATTCTTGAATTCTCTCTGTTGCCTATATCTTTTCAGTACAAAATCACTAGGATTCATGTTAAGCAATTCACCAATTCTTTGCTTCAGATCTAGAAGTGTATTTGATGTCTTCATTTCTACTTATAAGCTGAATACATCAGCATTTTATTCGCCTATTAATTATTTTTACTAATATAACTTTATAAATATATCAGCATTTGGATCATTAATTGGGTCATGGAACATAAGTTTCAGCTTCTCTTAATCCTTAACAAACTCCGAATGCCAATTAAATTCCTCTAATTTCTATTTTTTTATATCTCCCTCTTCAACATACAAAATAGCACCATGATCCAATCTAGCTGCATCCTTAATTTTCATAGTTTTTCTCCAGTCTATGTTATACAATTCGCATCTAACTGTATTGTTTTATTTTTGTTATAAAATTACTATTAAAATTCTACAAGAAAGGAAAATAAAATGTTGTAGATATGTTCATGTCTTAAGAAAATAGCAAGTTTATCTTGAGGGATGTCAAATAATACAGAAAGTCTAGCTTCTAAATCAATCACAGTCTCGTTTTCTTTATTAACAGCTATCACTTGAGTAGGGAGACTGTCCAGTTTAGAGAAGTCTAACTTCTGATCTTCGACGTATTTTATTACTCTGAGGTAAAGAACATTAGGATCATATTCTTCAAAAGTTATACATTTAAACATGGATTGTTTTATAATGAAACTATTTATTAAAGTCTCTTCATCAGTTTTAGTCTCTATTGTCAAGTCCATGAAGTTGACTAGCTGCAATTTATGCAATTACCAGTCGTAATGATCATAGACGGCAAGTTTAGCTTAGATTTTAGGATCGTATGCTCTCAGTCTGAAATTCTTCATTTCGACTCCTTGAATTCCAAATTCTTCCATGATTTTCTGACAAGTGTCTCTCATTATGTCATTCTTTCTAAAAGTAAGAGTCTTCATTTCATTGTTATGATGAATCCTTAGCTTGAGACTCATGACTTTCTCTTCGATTTCAAGTTAATCCTTAATGAGCTTATCGGTTTCTTCGTCAACTTCTGCTTTTAAGTAAGATGGGATTACTTCATCGGGGATGACAAGAGGATTATCAATGTCAGTAGGGTTGTATTGCCTGTACTTAAGCATATAGGCAGTTCCGCCACTGTAAGATCCCCCGTTTCTATCTCCGAATGTCTTGAAAACCTCATCTTCAGATATCTCTGAAACGCTTGTGTCATTAAAATTGTACCACTTTTTATCTGTATTACTTTTAATATAGCAGTAGTAGTGCCCTCCCATAGCACTGCCTGAGTGTACCAAAACCGCATACAATTCATATACGAAATCGCCTTGTTTTAAGAAGTCAAGCAGTTCTCTTTCGTGGTCTATGTTGAGCATTTCTTTCTCTTCCAAATTCTTAATTTGTTCCAAAGCCAGAGCAAGTTCCTTTTCTTCGTCAGTTTAAGTAACAACCTCTTCATTTTGTTGTTTGATGGTGTTGTTCTTGGGGAAAAGAGCAAACTTCTCATTCTTATGCTGAACTTTATAAGAACCGTCTTACTCTTGTTCAAATGCAGCCACATCATAAGCATCAAATTCATCGTTGTCACCACCTGGTCTAGAGTAATCAATTAATTTCTTAGGACCTTAAGTAGCATATAAATAAGGATTGTCTTCTTCGTAATCATCATCATTTATAACTGGTTTGTATTCATCATTCATCTATACATTGATTTTTACTGCTCTTTCCTTCTTTGTAGTTTGAGTGTTAATCTGCTCTTCGTCCTGATCTTTCTATTTCGTTTATACTTCTTCTTTAGGTTGCTAAGTGTTATCTTGCATTTTCACATCCCCATCAGTATCTAATTGTGCTTGATGTGAGTTACTTACACTTTTGTCCTCTTATGACATCAAATCTCTCTCATTACTATCATTAGTATGAGTGACTTCAACATCAGCAGTAGAGACTGGAGCAGTTTATGGTTGATCTTTACCTGCTAATTTGTCTCTTCTGAATTTCTCTTCCACTTAATTCTTTTCAGTTTGAGCTTTAGCGAATTGCTTCATGCGATCCACTTCCTTTTGATAGACTTTATTTTCTATGCCCTCATATCCCTTCATGTAATCGTTCATATTCAAGTAGAATTTATAATTGATAAAATATTCTTTATAATTTAATAGTAATTAAGAATGGGAAAGTGACTGAGTCATAGATCTTTACCCTTTGGTAAGTTTCCCAATTTAAGGTAAATCTGCTAAGGGATATGTCAAATAAAAGGGGTAATTTGGTGAATTTACAATGTAATAAATTAGGTATACTATTCAATTATTTTTAATAAATTATAATTCCTCTATCGGCATCAACTTAATGGATGGGAGTCACACTCCCAAAAAATTTTTAAAAAATTTTAGCGACTATTTTTATTTTATTTTAATTATAGTTAAATAATTTAAAGGAATATAAATCTTTTTAATTTAACTTTAGTAATGAGCTAATAATTATTTTCCTCCAATTTGATAAACTAATAATTATTATTTAAAATTATTCAATATATAAATTATTGCTATTTTGACTTAAAATTAAACAAATAGATTTAATAACGCGCAATTTTGATAAATAACTTGTTGTAATTTTTTTAAGTTTTTTAAGAATTTCTCATTTAAGAACCAAAAATATAAATTATATTACGTTTTATACACCTCCCCACTTTCTTGTTGCAAGTTTCACAGAAATATTGATTGCTTCCATCTAAGAGTTCAGGTTTAATATAGTTTTCAATTGCCATTTCCACACTTGAATTAGACACTCCAGTTCCAAATTCATTCTTGATAGGCAATTAAAGATCTAGGAATTTTTCAGGTCTTGCTGATTCATACCCGCATTCTCTGCATCTAGTCAAAAAAAGAAAATGCCAAATGTTTTAATTTTAATTAAAATGATGAATTTAAAAATCTGTTCTTTCAAGGTTAATCATATTCTTAGCAATAAAAATGAGTAATAGTATAAATATCATGAAGTTATAGGGGTTCTGAGTGTAGCTTTAAGTTTCTCCTTAATAGAGCTAGTTGATTGTTTCGCATTCTTAACCAACAATTGCAAAGCTTTGTTCTATAGCGTCAAACAAGACTCTGCAAAACTCCTGCGTATCATGCTGTTCATAACTTTGTTATCCTGCCCATCCGAAACTTTTTGTCACATTACATAATATAAATCACCATTTTTAATTTTTTCATAAATATTAAGGGATATTGTCAGGCTGGTCGTGGATACAAAGTTGTTTCTGCTTAATTGCAAGTTAGCAAACAATCTCTGCAATTAATAGGGTATACAGTAGTCCTTGTTCCCATGCAAGTCAGAGTTATAGCTGAACGAGTAGATGAACTGTCTGAATTCAGGGCACATGTAGAGAGACTAAAGCAAACTGTTCATGTAGCATGTGTTCCCTTGGTTTGCCAAACTAATATACTTAAAAATACATTCTCTCCTTGCTCTAGAGAGACTCAAGAGTACATACATTAAATTTGAATTTGAATTTTGAAATCAAATTTAAACAGAGTATTTGAATAATTTATATCGAAATAACTTATACAAAATTTATTTTATTTTAGCCAAACCGATATACTTCTTTTTTCTCTCCTTGCTCTGCTAAAATTAACAAATCAAGAGTACTCTGGATGTTTTGTTGATCAGGTGGGATATCACTAAAGTCTTATCTGCCGTATCCAACAGTCCCAGTAGAAGAGCCAGTTGCACCTCCATTGTAAAGCACTAATGCCATTATTCTAGATTTTTATTGTAAAATTAAAGATATTATATCGCTACCTAATAGAAATCAATTATATCTATCAGATCGACTTAAATCACCTTATAAATTTCATTTATTTATTAATTTACCAAGAATTTCATATAAAATTAAATATCTTTAGGATTGATTTTTAGCATTTAAAAATATTGATATAGGTTAAACTGATGTATATTTATTAAATTAAAGTAAAAGTATACACAAGGATAGATTATTTTAGATAAATCTCAGTTGAATATGTCTTGTTAATTTTATTGCTATTATTATTGCACCTCATCTGAATCTAATTAAAACAGCAGATTATCTCTTGGTGGTCTAACTACAATTGGCATTAATTATTCTTGTTGTTAATTATCTTTGTTCTATTCATTATTGCTAATCATAATAATAATTATAAACTTAAAAGTATTAATTTCAATAGCATTGAATAATAAGTAGTGCTTGTCTTTCGATTTCTTGTTATTTCTATATTTCTTCAATTTTCTAGATTTCTTCTCTGGGATTAAAAAGTCCTAGTAATTTCATGCGTTCAAGGTCTTCATCGATATACTCTCTTCCTTGCAACACTTTTCTTTAAATGTATTGGTAATAAGCCTTGTATGCTATCGAATGCTATTCATTGTATTGTTCTTTCATCATGCTGTAAACTTAATTTTAACATTTATTGAGAGTATTTACCAATAAATTCACAACTAATGCTAAATCTGCAACTTTACGGAGTTTACAAGAGATATGAGTAATAGCTAGAGTATATGAACACACACACTATTATAAAGCAAAGTGTGCTATTATACTTTGAGATGGCACTTGCGCACGTGTAAAACAGATTCATCAGTGAGACCGCACACACAAAAGCAAACATTCCATAGTAATAAGTGTAAATTGATGACACAATCAAGAGGATCTACAGTAATACTAGCAGTGAAGCTAGGATTGTCTCTGTGAATATGAAAGTCAGGAAAGTGAAGGTGTAGCCTATAAGAATGTACAGTAATTTTCTTAGGTAACGCTTGTTTCGAGGAGAGGGAATTACTAGAGGTTCAACTGGGAAAAAGGTTTCTTTGAAAAAGTTCATTTTTATAATAAAGTTTATTAATTTTGTAAATATCTAATTTTGCATGAACTATATAGATCAAAGATATATAACAATTTACTAAATTATAAATCATCAAAAATCTTAATTTAATAACTAAAATATACTAGCAAAATAAAAGTTTCAATTTAAATCACATGATAAATTCCAAATAACTTGGTTACTTAATAAAAAGCATTTTATATTACATAAATATGTCTTAGATATATTACAAAATATACTTAATAATGTTTTGAAATATCATCATTTTATGACCATAAAATCTTAAAATTATTTTATTTTTAAGAATTTTGCTTTATTTCTTAATAAATGGCATTTAAACTTTAGTATTTGAAAATTTTTCATAAAAATGGGTTGCTCTACAATTTCTCAATACTATTTTATTTTTTTCAGTGTATACTTTTAATTAAAAACGATAAATAATTTATTTATTGAATAGTAAAAAATTCCTATGTAGGAAAAATATCGATATATTTTCTTAATTATAATTTTATTTTTAATGTATTCATTAATTATGTTAAATCAAGAAATTAAATCCTTTAGAATTTATAATTTAATTATTGATTTCAATATTCATCTTCTTCATCCTGTTTTTGCTTTTTATTGCTTGATTTTATTTAATTATCCTGCTCTTCATCGTTTCCATCTGAAGACCTCAGTCTCCTTCTTCCATTGCCATGTCCATTATCTAGATTAGGAATTGAGCTGCATACATGTATAAGATCCTGCATTTCTATGCCGTTTTTTATACTGTCCAAAACACTAGTCGCACTTTTTTGTGCGTTGGGATCTACTCTTTCTGATCTATGTCTGTGAAAACGCCAGCCACCTTTGAATTATTCGCGATCTTCATAAGAAAGTCGCATATTGAAGTCAAAGCCTTAGGAAAGTTGTTCCAGGTTGTTCTCTTCCGAGAGCACAGAAGAGTTTTCAAGTTCATACTTTAGCTTGTTAAAGATGATTAAGTGGGGATGAGCGTATTAATCATCCAAGTAGCACTCTATAATGCAAACCATATCGGGAGAGTTTTAAATCAAGGTGCGCATACGATCGTTCTCAGTTTATCCATTCTAATCTTTTACTTCATAGTCAAAGAAGATAAAGTCAAATAAGTGCAATTACTTAGTTTTAGTGATTCTATCGTAACTGCAAGTTTAAAGTCCCCATAAGTATGACTGATGGGTATGAGCTGAGAGCAATTTCAATCTGAAATCAATCGTGTTTAGATGCCTTGGTTTCCACTTCAATATTTCTTAGCAGGTACCAGGATAGTAAGGACACAAATCTTATGTCATAATTAACCCATCATTTTCATGCTGGAGCTTTGGAACTATATTGTTAAATATATACTCTACATCTTGCAGTCTAAACATGTCCTTCATGTAGATATCGACGATGTTTTTGGGGAGGTTTCTACCATTCTAATTTCTCCCCTAATTTTTCATAAATTACACCTAAGCAGATCGAACCCTCCTTCTAATTTCATTGTGTCCAGCTAACAACCTATTAGTGAAACTCTCTAACATGCAAGATCTGCCATTGACTAGCATAGCGTCAAATACCAAAAAAATAGGTATATCCCTTTAATGATTATCGAGCACTAACTCTCCATCAAATATGTTTACTATTGCAGATGGTGCAGTTTAACTAAAATCTATATATCGTGGCGAAACCTTTCTAATGTTAAATTACCTATCAACAATATAAAACTCTTTCTTGTTAGTTTCAATCAGGAAATATCGGAGTCCATCAGATTTCTCACAAACAATGAATTTATGCTGCTGTATCTAATAAATATTTGATTGTTGGAAAGAAACTGGCTAAGCACCAGGAAATTGATCTGTTTGACTTCGAAAATTGTTAGAGCCATTACTTTAAGTTGGGTGTGATGGACAGAAGTGTTTAAATGACTTAATTGCTTTTGTTATCAACTCTTCATCAAAGCCTCCATTATCAATGATAATGTGTTTATCTCTTTGCATAATTAAAACAATTGTAATTCTAGTAGTTAATGATGATATTATTATTATCATGTAAAATATATTGCAATACTATATAATCAGCATATGTCCTGAGAGGGTTGAATATAAGGAAGATAAGACACAGTCACGACAAGTAGTTCTGCGAAATCCTATGCGACAAAACTGTATGATAGTGAAGAAGACAACCCTTAAGAAAACAACCATCCATCTGAGTAACAAATCCTGGGAGCTACAAATCCAGTCTCCAATTGAGAACACCAATGGTACGTATATAGGGAAGAAATAGCACTAATTATTATATTCTCAGTATTAATTTCTGTATAGCATAAAATAATAATAATAATATTTGCAATACTTCACCTGTTTTTGAGAATATCTTTTTCAATTCACCTTTAATAAATTCTTATTCCTATACTGATGTCTGTTTACCAGAATTTTTTATATTAAAATTAAATTTAAAATTATTTTAAAAACCATAAGTTTCGAGATTAATCTTGGGCAAACTTGAATTTTGAGTGCTATGATTGTGATTATGATTCTCCATATTTGAAAATACTCAAGTGATTGCTTACTTATATATGTAAATTAATTAAATTATACATTCAAAACCCCAAAACCCCTTAGTGAGGTTTATAAGTGCTTTGATTTTTAGGGTATAGTTGGGGTCTTATTGGGGTTAGTAGAGAAATTAGGCCAATTTGGAAAATGAGAAATAGAAATTAGCGAAATTTAGGGTCTATATATGATGAGAAATATTTAGATTTACTTCTTAAGCTTAGGTATGGTACAAGTATTAATATAGACTATGTCAAACCAGTGCTAAATTATGCAGCTATAGCAAGACTCTTATACAAGAGTGTCTCAACTGTTAGGTATCATTGCTTGTTAGCTGTTTAAAATTATAACTCAGGCTCTTGAAAACATCCTGCAAGAAAATAAAAGTTCTCACAGCACCATATTGACTTCCTCTGCGACTCTAAGACTTTAAAGTATTGGGCACACTTTCCTCTTGACTAGCGGGCTGTAATGTTTAATCGCATGTTTCCTGACATGCCTATCTTTCCTTAGACTATAGCCAATATTTATAGTAGAAATGGTGTTACTTTCAAGACTGTCAACAGAGTAAAGAGAGTGATTGATTTTACAGTGCCATTTTATAGTAATAATTTAAACTATATATATGATTAAATGCAGAGAACTATAACTAATAACATCAAGTTCATACATGCAGATGAAGCTGTGTTTACCTTCAACACCTTTATAAATAACTCATGGTACAAGAAGTATGATAACATAGAGGTTTATGATTAAAAAGTAAAATTTTCATCCATGCAATCTTAGCTGGTATTAGCGAGGATTCAGGTCTAGAAAGTTATGTGATTTATCCTCGCTCTATAAAGCGAGAGTAGTATATAGAGTTCCTTCATAAGCTAAAAGATAAATATAATGATTAAGATATTATTCTGTTTGTTGAGTACCTCTCAGTTCATAAAACTAAGGAGTCTAAGAAAGCATATGAAGAGTTAAACATAACTCCTGTATTTAACGTTCCTTACAGCCCTTAATTTAATGGAATAGAATTCTACTGGAGTTAAATCAAGACTCACTACAAGAAGCTTCTACTGTATCATCTTATGCATGACTTGCCCATCGATACAGTAGACTTAATTCAAAGCAGCTGTAAGAGAGTGAGCGTAGATAAGACAACAATTTGTGCGAGAGAGGGAAGAATGAATGTTTATAAATAAGTTTTAGATTTAAACGAATGAATATATTCACATATTAAATTGGCCCATAAATGGGTTTGGCTTCTCTTTCTTCTCCTCTTCTTATGGCTTGCTTGGGCCCATATTTCTTCTCTTTGTGCCAGCTCCTGCATCTATGTTCATTTCATCTGGCTTTTAAACATCTTTATAAAGTCTCTTGCTCACTTCATGAATTGTCTGTGACTTTCTCTCTCTATGAACCTTAGCATGCTCTTTCATAAGATATATACCAGTGCCAGATTTTCCTACAAAGTTATATGTCAAAGCTTACTTGAAAGATAAGGATGCTTCTTAAGTTCCTCTAGCCAAGCTGAGCTTATTAGAATGCCTTGCTTTTTCTAGTCTTCAGGAGAGATAGAATATCATTTCTTATGAGCTCCTTCAATATTTCTCTGAGATACTCCTCTTTTATTGTACCAAGAACACCAAAGAAGAAGTTCCTCTCTGGTAGTTTATTAGAGAGTTATTTCTTGGTAGGAAGGTAACTACCACTTCCTCATCTTTCATGGCATCCTCATAAAGATTAGTGACTGAAATCTCAGGGTAGTTGGGAATTTCTATTAGTTTAATCTCTTTATTTTTAAAAACTTTCTTCTCCTCACAAAGTATTGCTTTCAAGAATGAAATTTTGGTAACTTCCATCGTTGGAAGGAATAAACCAACTGTATAATATGTTAATAGCCATCAAATTATCTTACCATGTAAAGTTAGGTATCGATAGAGATCTTTTACTTCTGAATCTTGAGATAATTTCTTGAGCCTCAACCCTTTTCATTTAATCATTGAGTGATTCCATTTTTGTTCCTCTTCCTTTAAATGAATTTCAAATTATAATTTATAGACTTCTGAATCCTATTATTTAAAAACTTACTATTAAATACAGGCATCTTATAGGATGTCAACGCTGCAAAGATACGTGGAGAAAGTTTGTAGAAGTTGTAACAAACTTAAGAGATTGAACTCCATTTTTATCATTTTAGTTCCATTAAATCAGTACTAAATTCATTTAAATTTAATTAGTACTGGTGCTAAATTCGTTTAATTTTAATTGGTACCAATTTAATAGTACCAAAACTTAATTAGTACCTAAAGTACCTAGTTTTAATCTAATGAGGTCTTAATGGAAAAGTACCAAATGGTCCAAAACCTAATTGGTACCAGTACTAACCTGAATTTTTTCGAAGTTGGTACCAATATTAAAAATATTATGCATGAAATAGAAAATTTTCGTTATAAACTTAGTATAAATATGATGTCTTACACCTAAGAATCAAGCATTGTTGTTGCATTGCTAGCTCCTATACAAAGTTAGTATAGCCAGTGGTGAGGTTTTTACTTATTAATAATAGAAATTTAAATTTGAATTTAAACATGGCGGCTAACTTAAATAGTAAGGCAGTTTCTCTTGGAACAGGGATAATCATAGCTCAATTTTGGGTCCTCCAAGAAACCAGAAGTAATCTATGTTGAGAGAGAGGTTGAGCTAAGAGCTCTTGAGTTTGAAGTAGATGTCTTCAAAATAGAAGTATAAAACTAGAAGGGTAGAGCAGATATAGGGCTTTAAACATAAATTAAATATGTTGATGAGCTAAAAGAACAGCAACTAATTGAAAAGATAAAAACATATTAATGTGAAGACTGCTAGAATCTTTTCTCTACAGAGTAAAGCTTGAAGAAACACCTTAAAGAGGTACACTCTGGCAAAGCCAAAATCTATTTCAAGCATGATAAAGTTGATGGAAGATACTAATGTACAACATGCATGAAGTCATATACACACTCTGCAAAAGTAAAGAAGCATATGCAGAAGCATCATTTGAGTGAATTTTTAATGCAGGATAAAGAAACTTAAAAATTAGTTCCAGCAAAAAGAAAATCTAATACTCTTGAGTTACAAAGAGAGCAGGAAGATAGACTCAAGAGACAGAAGTGATATGAATCGATGAACCAAGCAGCAGGCAATACAATTTTAGCATGCTTCTAAGCGAAGGCTATGAGTATACCTGCATTAAATGCAGTTGATCTCATCACTTGTATTGAAAACTACTTGAATATAAACGTGCCTGCAAAAGCAAAGCTCATAGTAGTTGATGAGATACAAGGTGTATCCATTCAGCTATCTTCTTAAGAACCAACAGTATTAAAATGAGTTTGCTATTGAATACATGGTACTTCGAGAGGCCTAAAGAAAAAATTGCAAGAATTTGCTAAAGCTCGATGGTGTTTTTTTAAGCTATGGTTTCATAGCATTCAGGCTAAAGAAATTTGAGATGACTCTGAGAGACTACCAATATCACAATAGATACCCTGGTGATTTGAACGATATACTCTCACATATGATACATGGTGTTAAGGAATTGCACGAACTTGGATATGTGCATAGAGATTTAAAGCCTAAAAACGTTATGTTATGCTGAATCTCTGCCCTTTAGAAGTAGTGGTAATCGATTTCAATAGAGCTTTAAGATAAGAGATTGTTACTTTAGCACAGGTACTTGGTACTCCAGGGTACTTCCCAATAAGAGAGAAGTGGACTAATGGTTCTGTTTAATGGGATGTTTGGGCATTAGCAGCAATAGTATTAGAAAGTGACATGGAATGTATGGCTTACTTTGGTACAAAGCAAGAAAAACAATCAATAAGTTTGGCCTAGAAACATATAAAATACGAAGATGTATGCGAAGAAATCAAAAGCATAGTTGAGATGATAATCGTGAGAGCTCCACACTATCCTGGGTAAGCATTAGATGACATCCTTGACCCACTATAGAGAGCAACTTTCAAGAGATACAATAAAGACAAGCAGATAAAATTTGTTTGATTTAAGACCACAAATTATCATTAAATACTCATTAAATACACATAAAACTTGCGCTTTCTCTACTAACCCCTATAAGACCCCAACTATACCCTACAAATCAAAGCACTTATAAACCTCTCTAAGGGGTTTTGATTTTTACACTGAAACACTTAATTAATATAACTTAATAATAATTTGGGAATATACATAATAATTATATAAATATAAATTGTTATAAATTAACTAATTAATAAAATGAGTGAAGTTCTTGTCTGGGTTATTTTGGGTGTCATTATTGGGCTATTCGTTGACATTGTAAGAAAGTAAGTTCTATCGTAAATTATTCATATTTTCCTATTTTATCATTAATTAATTGCTTATTTTCCAAGAGGATCAAGCACTATTAACTCCCGCAACATCATAACTAAACACAAATATTATTAGGATGTTTAAGAAAGACTAATAAAAGAAGAAAGTTAGATCTAAGAAACTGAAAAGCAAAAATGAGGAAGAGGATGAAATGGTTGAAGAATCAGATTGGGTAGATGACGACAGCGATGAAGACCAAGTGAACTCTGCAGACGGTTCTAAGAGAATCAAGGATGAGGTGTTATTTGAGTCATATCCCATTTAAGACGTCAAGATGGTACTCATAGTGAGAGAAGACTTGAAAATGGGCAAAGGTAAAATTGGAGCTCAATGCGGACATGCAACTCTAGGTGCTTACAAGCAGTGCGAGAAATACTCAAAAGATAGCGATTACTGGAAGAAAGTACTAAATAACTGGTCTTGGGAAGGTCAAAAGAAGATTTGTGTTAAAGTTAACTCTGAACAAGAATTGTAAGTAAAAGTACAGCTTCAATTTCTGACAAGTTTCAAGACTTTCCTAAATTGAAATATATTACAGTATTTTAACCTTATAATTTAGACTTGATCTCTAAAGCAAAGCTAAGGAAAAGGCTATTCCTGCTTATGTTGTGGCAGACGCTGGACTTACTCAAATCAAAGAAGGATCCTTAACTGTGTGTGGATTAGGCCCTGCTCCCACTAAAATGATTAATCTTATTACTGGAGGCCTCAAATTGCTTTGATCATTAATGTTTACTGTCCCTTATTTATTTAATTAATCTTGACTTGTGTTTTGACAATTTAATTTATAATGCTTGCAATACTAATTCAATGGCTATCAAAATAGCAATTTAAGTAAGTGGAAATTTGAATAGAATTCCTTATAAATTAAATATGATATTAAAA
>ARYC01006127.1:0-36838 GCA_000711775.1 Oxytricha trifallax
GCCTTCCACCGCATCTGTGTCTCTCCAGTATTTGCCATTGTCGAGAGACCCAATGATTTTCTTCAGGCTTTAAATCCCTTTGTCATTCACGACTATTGGTGGCATAGTCATGATTCACAATTTATTTTAATTGAATTGTATTCCTCCATCTGCTTTGATATCGTTTCCTTCATCTCTCCTGAGAAGTGATTTCCAGGGATGAGATCAAATAGTTTCCATCTTTTTTGTTATACTTATTTAAATCAAATAAGTTTCTAACAAAAAAGATTATATACTAAATATTTTTAAATTAAAATATTTGGGGTTTTAAAAAATATATTGTATATACCAACTTATTTGTAACACTAAGACTATATCAAAAGACAATTAAAAATCGTTAGAATAGGTAATCTGAATATTTGTTTAATGTGATCGTAAAGAATATAATCCTTAAATAAAATAATTGATATTTACATAAAAAATAGCAAAAAATTTCTTTAATAGTTCTTTAGAGATTTTTATTGTTTTCAAATTCGATATTAATAATAATAAATCTAATATGCTTTTTGGTTTTTATTTAAACCATATTTCGATTTTTTACTAAATTTCATATTATAAAAATCTTTGACAAAGGCATGAGTCCATGCAGCAAGTCCTGACGTCATGTCATTTTTCCTGACGTCATGTGGTATGTCCTGACGTCACTAGGTATGCCCTGACGTCATGTACGAGCTGTGACGTCATGTCTCGATGGTGGAGCAGGTAGCGAACGGTGACGTCAGGTAGCAAGCGCTGACGTCAATACCCCTTTATATATTTAAAAATACAATTATAATGGACTGTTTAGTCAACCCCTATTATTTTAAAAGATATAATTATAGTAAAAAATCTAAAAAAACTCTCATAAATAAAAGAGGAGCACTATAGATTGAAGATTCAGTTTAGATTATGTTTTTTGTTGTTTTATTGGCAAATTAAATAATAGTGTAATAGCAGGAAATTATTTTTCAGCATCTTACTCAATAAATATAAATTCAATGGATTAAATCAACAATATTTTTTAATGGCACTAAAATTCAAAGAAAGAAGCAATAAGAGATATGTTTTGATGATAAGAATCATAAAAGGTCAGTTAATTAAAGGCAAAAGAGCTAATGATATAATTATATAGCGTTAATTTTAATTTAATAATTAATTCATGCATATTTTATAAATTAAATATATTAAAAATGAATCTTATATCAAACTAGTGCAATACTATTAGCGGGTTTTAGCATCTATAACTTTGACAATTTTTAAATATATTTTATTGATTAAAAAGGCGCTCTCAACACTTGGTTCTCTGTATTATCGAAATCTCTTTTTAATTCTCTAGTTCTAAACAGATCTTACTATATTGGAATATTTAGAGTACCTTTTCAAATATCTTTGATGTTTTTGATGGAGCCTTTGTATTTAGTAGGGATACATAGAATACTATTCTATATCCAAATCTGATTTTCAATATTACATTTGGAAAATATAAACAAATAAAAGATAGGAAGGACAAAGTAAACAAATGATTATCTGGTGACATTTTTAAGAGATTAATATATATATGTGAATGTTTTTAATGTTTAAAAGTTAAAATTAAAATAAAGCAGCATACTCAATACCATCTAATTAAACATGGAAGCTTTTAAAGTTCTGGTTGGCTAGGACTTTAATTAACTTGAGATACAATTGATGTAATGAATAAAAATAATTTTATTATTAAATGAAAATATTTACTTAAAATCAGAAGCAATAATAATCAAATTAAGCTTTTTTATAGATGGAGGGAAAATAGAATTAATAGAATAAATTGTAATTGGCTAGGATATATAGCGTAAAGGGGTATTTTTCAATGATTTGGGGCATAATATTATACAAAAATCCGTTTAAAAACATTTAGTTAATGAATTTAAAGTATAAATTCTGTCTTAAGAACAATATAAAGAGAAGATTATTATGATACAACATTGGCAAGTGATAGATCCCGATAAGTTTGTGGGGAAATATTTCTTAAATAACTTTGGAATAGAAATAATGTATCATCAATCGTAGTTTACTAAAAAATAAGTGGCATTTATAAAAAAAAATCTAAATGCAGATAGATTAATATATTAAGAATTACAGGGTAATACAAAGAGGTAACCATCAAGAAGTATACGAAACCTAGTCCGCAATGATTAACCAACAAAAGTTAATTGTAAGAAATGATTCCCTCAAATAAATTTAAATAAACAAAACTGAAACCATTTTCACTAGAATATATTCAAGGAAGCAAAATTTGATTAAATAATATTAGTAAGTAAGTTGAAAAGATTTTAATAAGAATTTGATAATTAAAAATGAAATTAATTAGAAATAATTAAAAATGGAAAAATGGCTGATAGGAGACCTCTGTGTCACTCAACATCAATGAAAGTTACAAAAAACATATATAAAATATTTATTTTTTAGAGGTTGCACCTGGTAAGAGTTGAGGTGGGAACAAACAAAGGTTTCGAAGAGCAGCTGAAGAGAATATTGTAGTAGTATTCAAATATGCAAAAGGTGATATTGAAAAAGAAACATGGATAGACAATAAAACGTTTTTTAGATTTACACTTTGTATATTGGCTTATTATTTTTCATTTATTGTTGATCGAATTCTTATAAAAATCTATTCTCAAAATTATTTACCTTAAATATCAAGAAGAAAATCAATAAAAGGTAAGCTTTTTTTCTTGTTTTTCAGTGAAATAAATAAAGATCAAAAACGAAAAAAGAATCTATGCTAATATTAGGCATTATATTTTTCAATGTTGTGGCAGAAATTAATTTTGCTTATGAGGAGCTAATGAGTTAACAAGATTATCAATTAAGGAGATGAAATTTGTAGTCAAAGAGAATTACATTTCAAGTTGATTATCTTCTTTTTATTCAATATTGAACTTTTAGGACTGTGCTCACAGTTGGAGCTTAATTCAATTATGAATTAAAAAAGTTGCTTGAATTTAAGGATAATTCATTTGTGAATAACAAGAATGAATAAATTTAAATAGTGTTTATTATAGTTAAAATAAAATTGAATTGGGGAAATGAAAAATAAATAAATAATTCAAATCATAATTATATATAACTGCCACTAATTAGAGAGGTTTATAGATAAAATTTGATTCTTGCTTGTTACCATTATGTTTATAAATGTCTCGGCTACTGTTACTACCGATTGGATGTTCTTAGAGCTAGAAATAAGGTTTATGAGAGATTTGACACTCGAAATTATCAGTTCTCCAGTGCTTTATTGAGGGATTTGACAGTTTTTAGCATTTGACGGATTTGACGGGGTTTCATCTTGTCAAAAGTATGTATTTGATACATTAGTGATTTAAAGATAATTTAATTTATTAAATATTAAAATTAATGGAAGAGAGTTTTTCACATTAAGCTAAAAATTCTAGCAATAATCATTATCACTCTCAAGAACCAAGGATTATAAGAATTATCTCATTTACGAAGCTAATTACCCATTTGGGCCAGATAACTCCAAGAAAGTTGTATAACAACTTAAAAACATAAACAATAAGATTAAGCACGTGAGTGATTATTAGAATACAGACAGTCTAAAGAACCATATAGAATTCGAGTGCCATCCATTTACATAAGGCCTACATATAAGTTAATTCAAGCAGGCAAAAGGCAAAGGATCGATAGTATTAAGCCAGCTGGGAATATGCATAATAACTATAGATAAGAAAAGCATTTCAGAGATTCTAGAGCAACACCCAACGTGAATCTTTTAGCCGGTGATAGCAAGAATTTTGAAGCAAAATAAGAAAAAGCTAGGTCTTCACAGAGCAGAAGATCTTTAGCTTCACTATAATCCAGCAAAACAAAACAAGAAATGTTTTTAGGATTCACGAATCTCGTCTAGAGTTGGGAGATCTAAAGATCTTTCTTAATACGTGAAGCTTTTCTGGAGCAGCCCAAATGACATAATGTTGCTTTCGGAAATTGAATCTAAGCTAAAGGGAATATTGAAGCTTCTGAGAGGCACGGGGATGATTGAGAGAAAATTAATACCAATAATAGAATCACTATAAACCTACGTCTTAAGATAGCAGCAAATTCACAATAACATTCAGCCTATTGAACTTTAGAAATGGGAGAATTAGAGTTATGCAGAGGCTCTAGATGCCTTATACTAAGTAATTATCACAAAAAAGATACTAAGAAATACGGTGTATGACTATATGACAGTGCAGATACTGGAAAATCTTCTATAGTGAGTATGCTTCAATAAATTGTGTGCGACGTACTACAGGAGGGCAAATCGTATTTCAAACTTAAAGTTCTACCAATTAAGTTCCTTCCCAGATTGTCCTGATGGACGAAATGAATAACCAGTATTTTTTTTTGAAGCGATCGAGTATCCATAATGAAAAGACTTCTAGAAGGATAGGGATACTCAACTGAGGCAAAGTACGGAGAAGTAGCATTAGAGTATAAAGATGCTGCGGTAGTAATCACAACTTATTAAAGCCAATAAGTAGCTTGCAAAGATTGACTAGGAGGCCTTCAAGTCAAGATTCCAAATGATTGATCTAAGTATTGTTCAGAAACAAGCTAATAAGAAGATGCCATTTAGCGAAAAAGATTTAGCAATGTAATTCATGACAAGGCTGAGGATGAGAATTCAACTTTCGAGAACTCATAAGAAGAGAGTAAGAATTAAGAGGTCAGTGCAATCATAGACAGTCTCGAAAAAAGCAAATGAATGATCTATCTTATTGCAGCTTGTCTTGTAATTTATCTTAAATTAAAAATAATTTCATCTCTTCCATAAATTATCTTTAAATCACTAATGTATCAAATACATACTTTTGACAAGATGAAACCCCGTCAAATCCGTCAAATGCTAAAAACTGTCAAATCCCTCAATAAAGCACTGGAGAACTGATAATTTCGAGTGTCAAATCTCTCATAAACCTTATTTCTAGCTCTAAGAACATCCAATCGGTAGTAACAGTAGCCGAGACATTTATAAACATAATGGTAACAAGCAAGAATCAAATTTTATCTATAAACCTCTCTAATTAGTGGCAGTTATATATAATTATGATTTGAATTATTTATTTATTTTTCATTTCCCCAATTCAATTTTATTTTAACTATATTAAAAAAAAAGTATAGAGAAGTAGCTAAATCAAAAAATTGACACAAACATATGGCAACTCCTTTTTAACTATTTCAAATCAATTAAATAAACTATGTTAATCGAATGAGGCAATATATTTAGACACTTATTTTATTTATAAACACAAATGAATTACATAATTATCTCTGGTTAAAAAATATATTTTTAAATTATAAAAGTTTGGCAAGATCTAACATCTACCGGTAGTAGAATAAAAGCATGAATACTACTAAGGATATGCAGGAATACAACTAAATAATAACTATTATACAAAAGAAATAATGTAATTATAAATACAAAAGTGATTTAAATCAATCAATGAGCATTTATCAAGACTTAAGCTGATAAAACAGAAGTCAAGCATAAATAGAAAGCAAATATTAATTAGCAATATTATGAATATATTTGTGGTAATCAAAGATAAAGAAAAACATTTATAATTATGTTATTAGTGCAGCATGTACAATATTATGAATTATAAGCATTTAGTAAACTCAGCATGGCCCCATTAGATCTTCAAAAATATAAAGAAATGAATGACTAATTTACTTTGAAGTGATTTATAAATTTCAAGAATTATAAAAATTAAAATTTTTCAAAATTTTTTGAGCTTCTTAATCTCATTGTTTCATCTTTGAATGAGAGTGATTTAAATTTTAATAATTCATGGATAAATAAATATAATCGAAGAATAAATTTTAAAATCTACGCGGGACCATTATTGCAATAATGGTCCCGTGAGTTTATTTTTTTTTAAGCATTATATGCCAATGAAATAATTTTCTATTTTTTGCCATAAAATTCATGAATCTTAATCGTTGCTATATCGGTTTTATTAATTAATAAGGATTAATCAATAATTTCTTTAATATTTCAGAGATACCTATATTTGAATCCTGAGTGATGATATTTAGGGAAAAATTCAATTTCTTGGATAAAGGACATTGTTCCAATTTTTCAAAGATGCTTTATATGATAAATCAAATTTACTCTATTTAAGTTAAATACATTCATTAAATTTAAGACACGCGGGACCATTATTCAAATAATTGTCCCCATGAAATTTAAATTAAGAATATAGTTAATAGTACTTAATTTATAAAAAAATGAAAACTTCAGTTTTAGGATCTCAAGCATAGAAATCAAGTTAGAGGAATCCTAGAATTCTAAAATTTTTTAAAGATTGTAAATGTCGAAAATGATTTAGTTGGTCGATAGAATTAGAAATCTTGAATTCTTTGAATATATCTAGTTAGTTAGGAAATTATCTAGAATGAACTATTGTGATAAAAACATTATTACAAATTTGATGTAAAAAGCTAAAAAATATACTAAATATTTAAAAATCAAACAATACTATACATTTAAGCATTAATTTTAGAGGAAAATATTGGATGGCAACCTATAATTAACAGAAGGAACAGTTGTTAAATTTGAGAAAGATAAAAGTAGGGTGATAAATTCAATTGAAAGAACATATATTTTATTGTTTTTATAAATATTTAGAAATAATTATCCATTGGTGAATTATTTACTCCTATTACCTTAAATATTAATCGTAAACATTTTAAATATAATTTTTAATTAAAAAATAACATTTATTATATAAATAGCTTTGTTATTATATTTCTAATAAAAGATTGAAAAAAATACGATGAAAGTATAAATTAAGTTATTTAATATATTGTTTGAATCTATAAATATTTTCTCTCCAATATTATAATCAATTATTGATTAGAATCCCTTATTAGATGAAGAAGGTTATTATTTCACTTGCAGTAGTAGGCTTTGCCACTGCTAATTTTATTATCAAGAATCTCTTCGAAGGCGACAAGCACGAACAACCCGCTGGTGCTGGTCCACTTCTTAAGTGTAATGAATCTGCCTGCCCAGCTGGCTTAAAGTGCAATGAGTTCAAGTACTGCATCCACGCTGATCCTCAACCAAATATGCTTACAAGCAACAAGCTACTGCTGTGAAGGCCTGCGGCAAAAAGAACCTAGGTGGATTCTGTGATGAGCACACTTACTGCAACGAATTCAGTTTCTGTATCAATGGAGACCCAGTCCACCCACCAGTCTAGGCTGAAAGATGTCAATCGCTCAACGACTGCAACAGTGATCACCACTACAACGAATTCCATTTCTGCATCTCATGAATTTTACTTAGTTGAAGGGAAGTTGGCTTAGCGAATTGAGCTTTCCTGGAATTGGTAAGCTTTTTCTGTTAATGTTGAGTGTGGGGTTACAGATATAAGATAAGACTAGTACATGCTCATTTTCCCATCAACGTCTTGATTCCCAAGGATGGCAGATCTGTTGAGGTCAAGAACTTCCTCAGAGGAAAGCAAGCCAAGAAAATTGACTTGCTCCAGGCTGCACCGTCAAAATGAACCCAGACTTTAAGGACAAGCTAATCTTTGAAGGCATTTACACCAGAACGTCTCCCTCGGCTGCTTTCAAATCTCCCAAGTCTGAGAAATCGGAGACAAGGATAACAGAAAGTTCATCGATTGTATCTACTTTTCAGAGAAGAGCAAGCAATGAATAATTGATGATGATTTTCGAGGTATATTGATTGCCCTCAATTATCTTCAATTCTCTTAAGAAAGTTACAAAATATCATCTTCTTTTCATTTTATTTCTTTCATTTTCAATTTTTATTGGGAATTATTCTCGTATTTATTTCATATTGTCATTTTTATTTTATATACTTATTTTCTTTAAACAGATTCTTATAAAATTTTAAATTCCGACCAAAAAAATCTCTTTATTGAATATAATTAATCCAAATAAGTATTGAATCTCACCCAGTCAAAAAGAAATACAAAAATTCAATATAATAAATCTATGTCAAGTATTGTCTTCATGATTTCTATTTCTCACACATTATAATAGTTTATTTAATTATTAAAGGAATATGTTTAAGTTTCAAAATGACAAGGAGTATGCTCTCAAAGTGTCAAGACTAGAAGCTTGAAATGTAACTAATGGTTATCTTTTCTTTCATTTACTATCTCTAATGGAATTATAAAAATTTTGAATATTTAAGTAGAAGCATTTAATAAACAACAATTAAGAATACTTATAATTGTTTTAGAAATATTATTTAAATTGACGAGCTAGAAATAAATATATTTTTTAGACTTAGCTCGTATAAATAAATTATTTTTACTTTATTCTATATTAACTTTCTTATATTAATACCTAAATATTAAAAATTAATAGTTTTATCCAACAATCATAGTATAATTATACATTTAACAAATTTAATTGGTTTTTTTATTAGTTTAATTATATATGATTTTAGATATTGAATTTATTTTCAATTAGAACCATAGTTAATAATTAATTACTAATATTAATCTATTTATACTACTTTGACAGGATTAACTATTTTTGATATATCATGAATAATAAAACTTAAATATCACATGTTTTGATTATTTTATCATTCTTTGGAAAATCAATGTAATTTCTATAAATCTCTACCTGATTTATAAAATAATAAATATAATAAATTAATATTTAGATTTGACAAAAAATATTTTGCATGAAATTAGCGCTGCTTGCATTATATAAAATGTAAAATTAAATAATTAATTAATAAGTATATTATTTGTAAGTTTTATTAGATAGACATTAAACCAAATTAATTGAAGTGACATGAAATATATAGAAAAACATCTAAAGTGGCATTCAACAAAGGGCAAATTTTGTAGTTTTATCTGCATATAAACTAAGTTGCTTTTATTAAAAAATACATTTATTTATTCAGTTAATTCGGTAGTTAAATACATCCTTAAGCTTCTTTATATCATTTAATCTGAAATAATTGCGTTATAAGCTATTAATAATATAACAATAATATAAATAATTTAAAATGCCATTAATTGACATTTCATTTATTTCTTTTTCATATATCTACATTTTATTTTCATGAATAAATTAATTTGAAGGATATATTGCTTAGCTCTGTGTGAATTATGCAGTGACAGTATATTCAAGATGGTAAATGTCACATAACTTTACTCATCGTTTCTTCTAAGGCTTTTTAACGTTATCACGGTCGCTCTAAATAAAAGCCTATCAATTAAAATTATTTGTAATTGATATGTGTATTAATATTAATTTAATTTAATATATTTAACTAGTTTCTTTATAATTTAATCACTTTCTATATAATGATTATTATTACAATATTAAAGAACACAAGAATTTGAATTTTTTTTCAATTTATAGCTGTGCCTACTGTTGAGCCTATAATTGACATATTAATCAATTCAATAGTATTAAGTTAAAGTACAGTGAATACTGCAGAGATTAGGCATACTGAAATGTTTAAAATGCACTTAACGAATGTTTGGATTATAATTAAAATAGCGTTGTTGAGATAAATGGAAAAATCTATTTAATTTTATTTAATTAAGATGAATAAAATAAACAAACATGTGCTTATAAGCTCATATGACAAAGGTGAAATTTATAGCTACTGTAACTAAAGGAGACTAATGTTACAAGAGTTAAAATTTGTGAGGGAAGTGATATTTTAGATTTAGGAAAAGCCAAGTCGCTAGTTTCAACTTCAAATTGATTTAAAAATAGTTATATTAAAAGATATTATATCATAAAACGAAGCAACTGAAGTTTAAGAAATCATTTTTATATAACAATAGTTCATAGTTATTGAAGAAGAGGGGCAAAATATTAATATAAAATGTTAAAAGATGTCAAAAATTCAACTTAACTAGTTAGATGAAACCAATGAAGAATCTGATATTGTAACCATAATCTAATTTTATTAGAAAACAGTGGCTAATTGATTAAATATTATTGTAAGACTAATAATAAAATAATCTCAAGATAAATTATATCTAATTTATATTTATTTTAAATTAATTTATCAGATTTGAATATAATTATGCTTATCAAACTTATTTCATTATTTAAAAAAAGCATAATATCAAAACTTATTCAATTTTTATTTGAATTATTAAAATAATTCAATTTCCAAACTATGCAAACATTGAAGATGTAGAATAAATATCAATTAAGTGGGGGGGGGGTCTAAGTCGGTGCAAAAATTTTTTCAAAATCCTAAGTCGGTGCCAAATTTTTTTTCTCAAAAACATCAAAATCCCTAAGTCGGTGCATGATCAATTTTTGACATTATTCATATATTTTATCATCCTGCCCCACATAAAAAGTATCATTATTAACTAAAATTTATGTCTCAGCTTCTGAATCGAACTCCTTCATTAAATTTTGATCATAGAATACTTATAATATTATAACAAAAATATTTTTTATCTTTGACAGATATTTGTTTAAGTAAAATAAAAAAATATTATATCATATTTTAATAACTAATTAGTCAGTAAGCAACAAAGCTGGGGATTATAAACATCATAATTATTTGCTAAATTTAATGAGGCATTGAATTAAAAAATTCGGACACATTGATTAGTGTATATAAAAAAAGACAATTAATTGATTCAATGGTTTTTTTAATTCAATGCCTCATTAAATTTAGCAAATAATTATGATGTTCTTAATCCCCAATTTTGTTGCTTACTGACTAATTAGTTATTAAAATATGAAATTATATTTTTTTATTTTACTTAAACAAATATCTGTCACAGATAAAAAATATTTTTGTTATAATATTATAAGTATTCTATGATCAAAATTTAATGAAGGAGTTCGAATCAGAAGCTGAGACATAAATTTTAGTTAATAATGATACTTTTTATGTGGGGCAGGATGATAAAATATATGAATAATGTCAAAAATTGATCATGCACCGACTTAGGGATTTTGATGTTTTTGAGAAAAAAAATTTTGCACCGACTTAGGATTTTGAAAAAATTTTTGCACCGACTTAGACCCCCTCCCCAATTAAGTAAATAAGGAATTAATTCACTAATTTTGGATAATATCAATCATAAATTAAAAAAGGAAAAATTGTTTGATTTGTAAAATTAACGTAACATATTTATAAAAGAGTAATTTGTTTTGTAATAAGGAAGTTGTTAAAATAAATTTATAATTAAATCATATGTCTCAGATTAGATTGCTTTCAGGTTGTCAAACAATAATTTAATTAGAATATAAATAATCTAGTATATTTTAATTATTAAAATAAATATGCAGAAATCATTTGCTATTCTTATCGCACTTTTCAGAAGTCTCGCACTGGTCTGAGCATTTGATCGTGTACTTATTGCAAACAGATTCTCCTTGGATCAACACAGCGATGAAAACAGAGTCCTTAAGATTGGCAAGTTGGTCAGACGTTTAGAAATCATAAACAATAGTACTTATTTGACTGCTCTCCTGACTGGTCTTACCGCTAGCCTTCAATTCTCTCCAGGTCTCGAAACAGAATGCTACAGTTTAATGAGTACCTCAATTCTTGCATCTGGCCAATTCATTGACAACATCAAGAGGATTTGAATTATTTGGTACAGAATCTGAGAAGTCTATCTAATTGTTGCCGATTTCCCTTTATCCAAAGAATGAATTCCACTATTGTGAAACGGAGTTGTCTTAGCGATTTACTGTCAGCGCATTCAGACTTTCGTAAAATTAGTAAGCTTTTCCAATTAAATATCTAAGAATTCTATAGGCAATCCAATGCTGATTCCATATCAAAGATTCAAGACAGCTCCCATAAGTTCTCCTCATTTACAAGAAGATCACTGATACTGTTGCTCAAATCACTGCCACTTGCAACGTTAATAAGGGTGTCAACACATTCACAAAGGCTATTGGTGAGAATTCTTCAACTTCCAATACCAGAATCGCAGGAGGTGTCATTAAGCAAATTCCAGATGAAATCTAAAACAATCTCAAGGCTTCTACTTATTCAGAAAGAGAAGTTCCACTCGAAAATCTTGTTTAAATCATCGGTGATTGGTCCATGGTAATAATTATCAAAGTCATTTAGGAACTTTTGCATCTGCTTTGCCAAATCTAATCTCTCAATAACTTCTTACATTCTCTTTTGTTTTATGTATTTAAAGTAACCTTTCAATAAATAAATAGTCAATCTATCATTTTGTATTTAAGTTTTCATTCATTCAAATTTTTACATTCTTTTACTATCTTAGATTATAATTAAATGGAATTAAAAGTGTCAAACTAAGATTCAATAACTCTGGCTACCTGAGCATTTATTTCATGCAAATATCAAAGTAAGTGAATACTTATCTTAAATTTCAACTTAAAAACATAAATCTTATCGTTTAAACACAAAATATTTAATAAACTTAAAAGTAAAACTAACTTAATAAGATATATGTTCGTCAACTAGCTTTTGGCAATTATTCAAATTAAGTAAATTAATAATGAGTTTACAATAAAAATCAAATATTTATTTCACAAAAACCAAGTTAAATTCACTTATCTTTAGCTAGGGCATCCAAGGTAAAAGAATTTGAGATATTTAATTTTCTCGCAAAACTCATGGTAAAATCATTTTTAATTTCATTCAGGTCTAATATCTTGGTCACTATATTTGTTAATATTTGATGGCCGGACAACCTTTAAAATAATTGACAGACAAGACAACCTTTTGAATAATTGTCAGCCCGGACATTCTTTGAAATAATTGTCCGGAGAGGCTTTTATATTTATGAAAATCCTTTTGGATTTCTGTCAATTTCATCAAGATAAAGTACATTATTCTAAGTATCTCTATTAAATATAAAGGGTCCACAATATTATTCAAGATACTAAAATAGCACCCTAAAAAAGCCATTTGGATTATAACTTTGAGCAAAAGGAATTAATAATACTTAAAAGGAAACCAAAAGTAAGTAATAGAATAAAAAAGACAACTTAAATATTATAAGTCAAATAATAAATTTCATGAATTGATAAAGATACTAATTAAAATCATTAGAAAAAAATTTTTGCCTAACAATTATTAAAAAGGCTGTCCAGAGATAAAAATGGATGATATTTAAATTTTGCTAAAAAAATAAATATTAAAAATAGATTATATAATAATAGAAAAGCCAAGTACAACTTATTTGATTTATATGAATTATAACTAATCATAATATGCACTTCTTTTAAACACAAATGAGTTAAGAAATCTCTAAAACAAATAAAATTAAGATAATAAATTAAAAACCTATAATTGTGTCCTAGTAGCTCTATAAATTTCAGTTCTCTATCAGTTCTAGTTATTCTTTAATCTGTTATCTTATAAATAAAAATATTAGATTAAAGGCAGTTTTTTTAATTTATGTGTTTAATTTTACCTAATTGTTTAATATTTCATCGATTATTATAATTGATATTAAACATTTATTTTTAATAAATGCATGGCGGAATTTATAAGTCTAGTATGACAATCATGCTGAACATTTCTATTTGGGGTTTAAATTAATAGAATTATAGCCTCAACAGAATATATATTTAAGGTTGCATCTTTTCCTTTAACATATATCTATAAGAATTAACAAAATGACGAGTCTTACTAGTAACTAGTCATGCATTAGTTGTTGATTATATACAAATTATCTATTACAGTAATAACCGTTGATCTCACTGTAGTAATCATACCAACACTACTGCTTGTAAGACTAAATGTAATTTTCAAAATTGAATAAATTTATAAGCAAATATTAATTATATTCATTTATTGGTAAAAGCGGAAATGAAAAGCAAGAATAGCTGTATTACTTATCCGATTATCTTCAAGCATGTTTCCATTAAAACCTGTTGGTTGCCTAAACTAAACTGAAAAGCTTTTACTAAGATTCAATTTCTTGCTCCAGTACTGCCTTCACCAGATTGTACCATCGAATGAAAATAAATAATTATAATAATTATATGAAATAATATACTTTGTAAATGAGTGAGAGTGGCACAACTTATAGCTTATTACATTTCTTTACTTTTTAATATTAATTTAATATTTATTATGAATAATTTGTAAATAGGAACTTCTTTAATAAAGATAAATTAATTTAATTAATTTGATTAAATGATAATTAATCAATACAAATTATATCAATAAATATTATTTTTAGATTATAATTAGTTAAGTTAACAAGTTCATATGCTTATCATAATAATATAATAAATGATTGAAAAGTGCATTATAAAGACTAGCTTACATTATATTTTTATCAGATTTAAAGAATTTTAATAAATTTTAAATTGATACAATTTTAACAAAATAATAACATTATGTTTTCATTAAATTATCAATGTTTAAATCAATTATTTAATTATTTTTTTGTTAGCACTATTTAATGATTAACATTTAATATCAAAATACTATCTATTTCTTTTAGTTTTCAAGATCATCGGAATTTATTATAATTTAAAAACCCCTAAGTAATAGTGTGAATTTTAAATACGCAAAATCGACAAACTCTTTTATTTTGCTGCTTTGCTGCTGTACCTATAGAAATAGATATCAAATAAACGAAATGTATTGTATTTAATTCGAATTTATTGCATACTGCCTTTGTATAAAAAATAAAAACAAAGCTACATTAAAGATTTGTATAAGAATTGTGAAATGCAACATTGAAAAAAGACTAATTCAACTATATTAAATAAATCTATCTCAATAATATATATCTAAGTAAATATGAAATTTTCTCTGAAATGTTTCAAAATATTATCTAGATTTAATCTAATTGACAAATCTTATTTAATTTTAATAAATATAAAATTATTTAAATAATAAGTGTCAATGCTTTTTTAAAACTTTAATAAAAAAAGTTCTTTAAAAAAATCATTATTGATAAAATACCACAACAATAAGAATTATGAAATGTTTTCAAAATAAAAACTGTCATTATTTTATTGCATGTAAATTAATAACAACATAGAAATTAATAAATGAAAGAAAATGAGGTTTAAACAAAACAATTACTTTAGTACTAGTGAGATTATTTCATATTTACTTAATAATAATTTACTAAAGTTGGTATGAATATTTGCAACTTAACCGAACAGATGTGAGAATATAAAAATTATTTAGTTCTTTAAGCACTTATTAAATTTTTTGTTTTATTTATTGTATATTCTCATCGTTAGGGTTTCTCTGATTGAAAATAATAATCGCAAAACTGGACTATTATTTATGAATATAATTAGAGTTTATAATTGATTGAAATGTATAAAATATAATTTAGTGAGAACATAAAAAATTATTGTTACTACAGATATATTTTAAAGCAGATGCGTTGTTAAGTCAAAGAGATTCTCGATTCATCCATTTAAAATTAAATTAAATTAAAGTATAATTATGTAATTAAAAATTTCAATTTGATTTTTAATTATTAACTAAAATTTTGTTATTTAAAAAATTTATTATCAATAATAGGCTTACTTGATTCTTATTTGATCTTTTTAAGAAAATTTTTGCGGCTTAAAAAGTTTAAAATTAAAAGAAAACGTTTCATCATTTAAAACATCCTAAAAAACTCATCTAAGCTAATTAAATTGCAATTTCAAATCAACACTCAAGCTTATATTAATTTCTAAATTAAATCAATTTTATTCACGAGCTATTCTATCTCACTTTTACAAATTAAAAACTCTTCAAAATTTTACACATCCTAGATATCACGTATTACCTATTTAAATTCATTCTAAATAAAAAGAAAATTTAAGATTATAACAAATTGATTAAGATTAAAATGAATACTTTTAATAGGGGAGCTGGTAGAACAGTTACACTCACAGAAAATAAAAGTTACAAAAATAATTGCTATAAATTTTATTTTAGAGGTTCAGGTTGGTAATAATTGTGGTTAGTCTAGATGACAATTCAGAAGCAGAGCTCGAGGACTAAGTAAAAGTTGTTCTGACAATATCTTTGATTAATACGAGGGTGAATGATGAGATAATAAAGCTGTTTAAGTAATCTAATTTCCATTTTGTTTAATAAGTATTCTAAGTTTTATTAATCAATTTAGTTTCAGACCTACTGTCCAGACGGTTGGTCACCTGACCAATTCTGACAGGGTAGAGGTTCTAAACCCAAGGTCCGCTGATATTTGTTCCTGGTAAAAAGCACTGAATACTCGTCCTGTGCTGGTATTACGTTAAATGGCAGCACATGACCTGGCTTGGAAATCCGGAGTGGCTACATGGAAGAAAGGACACGAGTTTGGACTTCGGTCGAGTTTGGTGGTGACCACACCTGATGCTTCCTGAGGGGAGGTCGAGATCGAGAGGAAGACTTACCTTCAGTATTATTTCCCCTTAATATTAATTTCCTAATAACTTATCTATCTATCTATCTATCTATCTAATCTTCAATATTTATTTTTATTTATTATAAATTTATTAGCAGCATCATTTAATATATTATCGGAAAGAAGAACATTAGGAAAATCTTACCAGTTCTACTTTAAAGCTTTCCACATTATTGATGAATCGGGGGCTAGTTTTATTTTTCGAATTTAATTATTTAAATATAGAAATATATATAATTCACGAGTCTCATTTATATTTAGAAACATGGCATGAATAATGCTAAAAATAAGTATAATAATGATTGATGAAATTATGTGCAAACGGCTTTAATTAGTAATATATATATATATATATTAGTACAAATACTTATTTATAAATCTAATAAATTCATTGTTTGATAGCTAGTAGTAATATTTATTTAATAATTTTAGATTTAATGAGATAAAATTAAAACGAGCAGTTGTAAGTTAAGCAGTTTTTACAAAAAAAGGAAAGTTAATTTTTAAAAATTTCTGTTCCTCTTTTTTTAATAATCTTGAATAATCAAACATTTTTATAGTTAATATACTTAGATTAGAAAATAATATTTTTTAATTATAGATAATCAGAATTATTAGAAATGAACTTAAGTTTAAAAAAATTAAAGTAACATATCAATATATTCTTAACTAAACTAATGTGATGGAACATGTATAAATTAAATAAGCAAATAACAATAAATTTATAAATAAAAAACATGCTAAACTAAAGTGGGGCAAAAGTAGTAAAAATAGTTACTTTTGCCCCTCTTTTAAAAACTCAAAATATCTATTGGTTAAGGATCAATAATTAATCATAAATTTTAAAGTAGATAGGAATAATATAACTCATGTATTCATCTTTACTATTTGAATATTAAAAAATCTTGAGCAATGGCTAATAAGCCAGATTCACAACTCATACCAACTCAAATAATGTAAACCAGTTAAAGAACTTCATTAACTAGTAAATGGCTTGCAGTTGCTAACACCGAACTTCTTGCAGTTATGATCATGTGTTACTATATACTCATGGATGATGGTAATGATTGAAACTTCCGAGAAGTTCATAATGACAATGGTCATTAAAATACTCTGCATATAATAAGGCCAATAAGGGTCAATGTTATAGAGACTCGTATAAATTTATTCTGGTCTGAACTTAATGAAGATAGTGGTTGTCCCTTCAGTAATTATTCAGAATAAAGACACGAGGATCTTAAAACTATATTACACTTTATAAAAACAATTAATTTTCCTATTTATACATAAAATTCATTTCCAATTTCTAAATAGAGTATGAGTTTATATCTGAACCTACAGATACAACACTAATGAATTCATTACATGTCAACCAAAATATTAGTTAAGTCACTTTGATCTAAATCAAAGCTAATTAAGGAACTTTACTTGGTTCTATTTATATAGCTGCCCCTTCGAAATTCAATTGAATGATTAATTCCATATCATACAAGTTGTGGGCAGCTATGATTTCCTTCACAATATTTTCTTGTTGTAAGCTAAATGATGCTGCTCTAAGAATTGTGGCAAGTATTATATAAAAAGCTAATCTCTTATTTTACATTGACATCAGATGCTTTAAATTACGCTTTTATTTTACATCACAGTTAGTTTGAGCTTGGACTGTAGAAACTAAGCCAAAACACAAGTCAGTTCTTTGAAATTGTTGTTTCCTGTAGAATCTAAAATTAGAATGTAGTAGTAATCGATAGTTGTTCCATTAGATATGGACGTTTGTAATTGATTCTTATTCTCTTAATGTTTATTGAACTGAAGTAAGTTGTTATCTTTACTTTGTTAAAATCTTAGTGTAAGGAATGACACTTTGCAATACTATTGATTCTAAATTGTGGCGAGAGATCCTCCACAAACTGAATTGTTTTCCACGAACTATCTCGTACTTTTTTCATACAACTGTAGCTTTATAAGGATGAGGAGGTTAAAGCTGGTCTTCTCCATGAATCTTCACACTTTAACCATCTTTGATTATTGCCGGAATGGCAGTCTGGTTTGGTACCTTCATGCTTTATCTAAAATTCTGAAGAGAAGTCTTTAGGGCCATATATGTTAATAGCACTAACTTAGAACAGATATTTAGAACCTACTGTTATTCTAAATTGAACTTTTAATTAAAGAGCTGTTAATGATGAGGAATATCCTATTAAGTTTGTCCAAGGGCCGTTTACTGTTTCTGTATCGAATCAACAAAGCAATAATAAAAAAATAATTTTAAAATATCTCTAAGGTAGGGTTTTCTATTTTTTATTTTATTAAAACTATTAAGTTTAATTGCAAGTTATAAGAAAGAATATGAAAATCTTCAGTTTCAGAAAAGTCATTAGTGCACTCCATGTTACGCATTTATTATTGAGTAGTAAGATAACTCTTTATGACATTTCCATGACATCTGGAAGAATTCATACCGTAGCTTCAACTTTTTTTAATTCTTAAACCTCACTACTGCCATTAACATTGTATTCACTCACTCTCACTTCCACAATTGAAGAATATTTATATTGATTAGCTTATTATAAATAAAGGAAACTTTAAATTTCCCTATAAGTTTTGGAAATCAAGATCATACTTGAGTGGATCAATTAGAATACTCATCGGTACAACGCAACACGTTTAATTTATAAAATGTAATTATCTCAATTAAAATTCGTAATTTCATCGAATAATTGATTATTGTTTTGCTTTATCATAATTTGAAACTTTGTTATGAAATCGGAGTTCGCCTTTTTTGTAGAGAATGAAGTTTAATTCCACCAATAAGTCGATTAAATTTTATTGAGTAGCATTAAAATTAGTTACTGAATTTATTATTAAAACTATTTGAAAGTAATTTAATCTATAGAAGAAACATTGGATTCATTTTAAATGGTGCGGCTGAAGATTTTATTTGGAGGACATCATTTGCTGTATGATAAATAGTTTTTTTTCCAAAAATTTAACTTTTAAATGATTTCAATTTTATTTTTGTCAATAAAAATATTTGTTCACTACACATTATTGCTATATAAATTGGAAAAAATCTTCAATACTTTTTATTTACTTTAGTTTTAGTTTTATTGTTTTCTTATCAATTCCATCAAGATTTTTATCTTAGATATAATATAAAATAAAAAAGAGTTCTTTAACTTTTATTAATAGAATTATTCAATTCCCTTTAATTTATTTAGAATCAAAGGTATAAAGCAAAATTGCAGCTTGTTGGTTGTTGTCAATTTTATTTTTCTTTGCTTATTAATTTAGGGTAGTATTGATTTAATCATTTTGAAAATAAATCTCTTTTGATAGTTTTCTTTTGTATATTGAAATTTCCTTGGCTTTACTTAAGATGGCTCTTTGACAAGTATTGGATTATAAATTCGAGCATTACTATATTTTTCTTTGATTATCATTAATTGTTGATATTTCTCCTCTAGAAATTTTTTCTTTTGTGAGAGCATCTTTGATAAAATCTATTAAACAGCCATTTTGAAGACCCATTTATATCATCCTCGTTTTTGTTAAAACTCTGACTTTAGCCTTGTTTTCCATCATTGCTATCACCTTCCTCAGTTCATCTTGTTTTTCGACCATTACTTCCAAGATCCATTTTTACATTTCTGAATTTTTTTTTTAATAAATTGAAATTAAATAAAAAATAAATAAATTATAGTGAAAATAGTATATAAATCCGAATACGTAATAAGAATTTGATAAGTGCGTAAACAAATTTAATTAAATGTGTTAATACGAAAAAAATTAAATTAAGGCTTTTTAACTAAATTTGAAAGTGCCTCTTTAAGGTCCTTAGAAAGCGAGTCCGTGAAAAGCAGGGAATATTGAATCTTGAATTCTCTTAGCGCTTAACCGTACCAATTGATTAAGAATGATTAGTCAACTCGAAACAACCTCAAAATCCAGTACCTTTGCCTATTCACTTCCCCTCTTTTCCAACATTTTCTTTCCCCCTACCCTGGCAACCCCCTAAAATCCAGTCTTTTGGCTTAAACCAGAACCCCTTTTTCAACCCTCAAACCTTCTACCCGAAATTTACATTTTGAGTACCATTTACTTTTAGCGATTCCCCCTTCACATTTCTCCTCGTCATTATTCAGTTATAGACAGGGAAGGCTTTTTAATTTTAACAGATTTCGCGATTTCGGCATTTTTTTAAAAAGTCAACTTTTGATGGGCTCGAGCCCGAAACTTTCTAAATTTATCATGGCTCTTCAACCACCTATCACCTTGAGACTTAAAGCTGCTAGTTCTGTTAGTATTGTAAGAGTATATTTGATTTGGGAAAATAAGTAATTAATAATTAAAAATCTTGGCAGTTAACTTTCTGGAAACCTATACAATATGGTACTTTTTCGATAGAGAATTTAAAATTAGCTGGATTTTACTATTTGCGGTATCCCTCTATCGCATTCCTGAAGTGAGAAAACTTCACTTTAATTTTTGGTGATTTGCTTAGTCGATTTTAATGCCGAAATTAAAGTGAAGTTATCTCGCTCAAGGGATGCGATAGAGGGGTACCGAAAATAGTAAAGTCCAGCTAATTTTTAATTTTCTATCGAAAAAATACCATATTGTATAGGTTTCCAGAAAGTTAACTGCCAAGATTTTTAATTATTAATAATTTATTTATTATTTATTTTCCTATATATTAATATAAAGGAAATTAAATAAGGCGGGTAGAGGTGGAAGAATAGAAACAGCCAAGAAGGAAGCTACCAGTTTACTCTGAAAAGAAAACAGAGATCAAACCAGAAAGTCAAAAATTTATGAAAGATTATTTTGAATATTAAAAAAAAAATCCATAGTATCAGACCTAAACATTCCCACCAAACTAAGTAAATCAAAACAGCGATATAAATTTAGAAAAATTTAGTATTACACGAGAAAATGCTCGCCATCATCATTTTTATCAACCTGTAAGAGAAGTTGAGAGCTGGGTGAAACTGAATGAAAGATTTGCAGAAAAATAAAGGAGTAAACTTAGAACATAAGTGATAAGCAACAAGAGGTAGATACCATCAAAGACATTTGAGTTTAGCATTTGCGTCTAAAATGTAAGGGGACTTAACTCGAAGTTGAAACAAGATTAAATGATGAGAGAAATCGAATTGAAGCAATCATACTTTATTGGACTCGTAGAAACGAGATTCCAAAGAATAAAAGGGACCTAATAATAGAAATATAACACAGAAACAACTTGCCAAGAATGGCGGCGTATTAGCATTAAATGGTGGCAGATTCTAAATGAATGCAATAAAAATTTTACGATAGTTTGTAACTTCGAACATATTAGACTTGGAAGGATTCCCACTCCACATCTTCACAGTATACATACCACCATACTGGAACGAAGAAGTAAAGGAACTACAAAACAGACTACTGTACATGATAAAATTTCTGAGACTCAAATGTAAGGACCAGAGAATTATAGTTATGGGAGATTTCAACTATCCCATTAAAGAATTAAGTAAAGGACTAGAGAAGGATGGCTTTAAGGCATCGATCCCTCAAGGAGTAGAAACTCACTCTAAGGGAAACTAATTAGATCAAATATTTTCAAATCTGGAAACGATAAGTTGGGAAACTGACCAACTCAGGCTGACAGATCACAAGTCGATTTTAGCAAAACTCAGAATAAAATACTAGGAGAGAGACCTAAAATTAACATACAAAGAAAAAGGGTACAGAATATCAGATATAAGAAAACAATGCCAGAAAACGTTCATTGAATAAGGAAGGAAGTTAACGAAAGAAGACTTAGACAACCCAATAATTCGATGCTTCGAAGACTAATTAGAAAGGCACAGCAAGACCAAGCACTGGTATAATCAACTCCCAGAATGGGTAATTAGGAACAACAAACTAGAACCTAACAACCCCTTTTAAGAAAAAAAAACTGAATGGAATAACGCTATTAGAGACATGGAATAAAGCTTAGAAAAAGACATCAAAGAATTCTTCTACTTAATGAAGAAACTAACTAAGAGTAGAAAACAAGCCAAACCAATCAAAGGCATTTAATTGGAAGGTGAGAGAATAAACTTAGTGAAGAGGCTGAAAGGATAATAATTGAATTCTACAATAATCTTTACTAAGATGAGAGGTAGGACACTGGGGTGGACCTCAAGGGAAAGGATCAGATGATGACGTGTGATATTAATATGGAAGAATTTTGTAGTATAGCAGACGTAGAAAAAGCCATTAAGGAATGTAACTTCAACAAAGCTATCGGACCAGATGGATTTGATGGCAAGATACTTACAAAATCAGAAGAAATTCGGAAAATTGTGAGTGAAAAGATAACAGAATGGTTGAAGTCAGGCAAGATTCCACATTACATAAAAGAGGGTAGACTCATACTACTCAGTAAAAAAAGCGCAGAACACTATCCAGAAGTAAATAATACAAGACCAATAGTCGTGAATTCTCATTTAAACAAAATTATTGATAAAGTGATAGTGAATAAACTTCAAGAAAAAGGGAGTGAGTTACTAACGACAGGAAACTATTGAAGCGGTTTCAAGGAAAACAAGAGCACCCACTTAAACTTTATTAAACTCCTAGAACATATAAAGAACTCCAGAAGGAAGAGTAAGCAAAGAGAAACATACTTACTAGTGGATCTATAGAAAGCTTACGATTCAGTCTGGAAAGAAAAGTTATTAGAAATCCTAAAAAAAAGAGCAAAGACTGAGGATGACAAGATCGCAATTAAATTGGCGGAAGATTTGAGTGAGAACAACATAATCAAATTCAAGAATGAATACATTAAGACGCAGAAGGGGGTAACACAAGGAAGTAGGATCTCCCCAATGCTGTTTAACATCTACCTTTAAGACGCCCTTAAGTCATAAAATGAATTATAATCTCTCATTAAACAAGGAAAACTAATGGCATTTGCAGATGATTTGTTGATCAATAAAGGACCAGCAACAATTTAAAAGAGTCATTGACACCTTTAAAGAGTTGGAGAAAACTCATAATCTAAAACTAAACACGAAGAAGACAGTATTCCTCAGCGATGCAAAATAGTTTTAGTAAACGAAAGAGGTTGAGGGAATAAAAAAAGTAAAAGAAGCAAAATATTTGGAAATTAATATAAACTTAAATATTCAGGAGATAGTGAAAGACACGTGGGATGAGCTAAAGAAACAGACAGAATTTTACCAAAAACTAACAAAATTAAACAATCCTACAATAGGGGACACAATTATGGTAGCTTAAATAAGATCAATCCTGATCTATAAATATACTCCTTTAATAGCAGAAAAATATTTGAAAATAGAAGAGATTGACAAAATGGAAATCCAACTAAAGAGGATAGCATTCAAAACCCCCAGAGATATACCCAACAAAATTCTAAGGAAAGTAACTCAGCTCAAGGAGAATAGCACAGCAGAGATAATAATTGAATTAGTTAAGAAGAACATTAAAATAATAAGACATGACATAAGTGATTACTGGCAAAATAACAAAGCCAAAAGTCAAGTTTAAATAACAAAATTAAACTTCAAAAAACTAAAAAGATTTTTTACAACAAAAAATGTGATGGATACAATGATGGCCATTAGTTAAGGAAGAACATTGGTAAACTACGGGATGAGCCACTATTGCAACGCACATAAGACGTTCGTGACACGACACACATGAGGAATTGTAACCTTATTAATGGAGCTGGAGTTCCAACAAGATTCACAAAGATAATTGAGAGCATAGACTAATTGATTTAGACACTTAAACCCAAATAGAAGTACTGGCGAGCATGATTTGGTTGGATGAGAAATAGAGGATTGGAAACTAAAGGTTATTTCCAAAAAGTCAGGAAACTATTCAGAGTTATATATATCAAGAAACAGAAACCTACTTCAGATGGAGAAGCTCAAATTCAATTGTGAAAAGAAAAAAACAAAAGAAAGCAAAACACAAAATACTATATTGAATATTCAGAACAGGGAAATGAGATGATGGGGTTAAATCTGTAAGAATTAAAGTGAAATGTAATTACAATACAAAATTTAATTAAGGACAATTAAGTATTGTAATATAGTACATTTCTAGTAGATAATTCACAAAATTTTATAAAGGTAACTGATTAAATTATTTTACCTTAATTTATTATCTATCTATCTATTTATTTTCCCAATTCAAATATATTCCTACAATAATAGTGAATTATATCTACTTGAAGTGATAGTTCTTCTAACTACTATAAATCCGGAGGATAGAGACGAAAGTGTGAAAAATCTATCAGTAAATATGCAAAAATTCAATCCAAATTTTAATAATCCAGCTATTTAGTATTAAAATCCAATCTAATTAATCATTAAAATCTACCATATAGAAGAATCAAGGCCCTGGATTTTAGATGGCTACTAAGACTAACCCTTCTCAAAATCTCAACAAGGAAGGTGGTAACCTCAAATCTTTGATATTACCTTCTATTTAGAGCCTATTAATGATTAGCACGTGCCAGAACTGGTACCCGAACAAGAAAACTTACCTCAGATTTTTAAAAACCTACTAGCCAATGTAAATCTTGAAGATGCGGGTAAACCTAAAGGTATAAAATGTGAATATAAAAATGCTCAAGATAGTAGTGCTAAAATCAATCGTGCAAATGAAATTTCTGCACAAAAATAACTTTAATTTTAAGTTTGCGGCTGGAGCAGGTGGATTTTGCAGACTTTGAAAAGTCTAAGAGTTTGAAGAAGTACGTGAAAAAGTATTTAAATAACAATAAACCCAAGTAAGTGAAGCATAGCCACGAAATTAAATCTGTAATTTAAGAACCTCCTGAACTATCTGCAATCGACAAAGAGGTGAAGGTGAATGATTTCAATACTAGAGTAAGCTTTGCAAGCTATTAGAATCATGATAAAGAACTCTTACCTCAACTTTTTATTAACTATTGCGCGATCATCGGGCACGAGTTGTTAATTAAACATTTTGAAAATTTCAAAAATTCTAAATATTATGAAAGGTCTTGCATCTTGCAAGAAATAGTGACTCGTAAGACTCAGTCACTTTTATCATTCTTGAACAATTTTGAGAACGTCAATGATCTATAAATACTCTAAAACCTGTTCTCCCTCCTGGTGGATTTAATTCTTAGCAATAGTAATTTAGATCAATATTCCAAGCCTCGTATCTTTTTAGCCGCTTTGGGTTATTATATGGGAGAAAAAGTCGAAGTTGAAGACTCACTTATTTGGAATCAATATTATTATTAATTCGCTCGCCTAATGGAAGGCAGGCACTAGGCCTGAAAACTTGATGATTCAGACCCTTATGTAATAAAACTTATGAGTGATACCTGGTAGTTATACTCAATTGACTCTCAAGTTAGAAGGTTAATACCTTATTCATTCTTTATATTTAATGTGCCTTTCATTACTTTACTCAAACAAGACTGCAGCTTGCACTTAATCAGAAATATTCCAGTTGCATATAAAGAGCACTTCGTGAGAATTTTTGCTTTAAGTTGCTGTCCAACTCTTTACTCTTTAAAAGATTACATCTCATTAACCAGGTCTACATTCTTACAGAAGTAAGAAGTTATAGATTAAAATAGCATGGTTTTACTTTATGAAAGCCCTCTCATCAAGACTATAGAATAGAGATTTGCAATGGGTTAGTAATATTGAGAAAAGCAAGAGGCTTTAACAGTAATTAATATAAGCTTAGGTTGAAAATAATGAAAGTCTTACAATCAACATTATTGAAAACTGCCTTAATGGTGACTGTTCTGAAATTCAACGAATTTTGCAGCTACCTCGCAATATTGAAGCATTCTCTGATAAAATTGTTGCAGAACTACTTTAACTCTTTGAGAATGTTAACATTATATACTAATTAGCAAGGACTTTCAATTAAAAGCCTTCAAATGAAAGGTTAAGTGAGAGTGAAGATTCAGAAAAACTGCAGCAAAATATTGGATTTAAGTTTTATAGCTCACAAGTTTTGTGCATTAACTACATTTGCGATAACTTACAGTCAAGCCATTTAATTCATTTTGGTATTGCAAATGGCAAGACCTTAATTCTATTGCGTTAGCCATTCTTATAGCTCTTAAAACCAAGCTATCCGTAATCATAATTGGTAAGAATGAGCACTTGGTATAGAAGGATTTCAAGAAATTCTAAAAGTTAATTAGTGCAATGGCTCTTAATTCAAACTTATATTTCATTGCAAGAAGCGCAGGTATTTATTTCTTTACTTAGCCACAACTGAAGAAGTAAATGAAGAACCCTAAATTCATGAGTGTGTGGCAAGAGAGTATCGTGCTGGTTGATAAGTACAATTGGCAGCAACCTTTCTTAAACTGAATAACATTGCCTTAACTTGGCTTTGTCAAGCACGCTTGTGGTGTTCCCTGCACTTGATAAGTTGTAACGAGACAAGAAAACTTAGCTGCCAGACTTGCTCGTGAATTCAAATCAAGGAGATTATTTGAAAACAATCAAGGAAATCATAAAGGATTAAGCAGCGAATTCCCCAGTTTTAATTGTTGCATCTGCAAATTACAGCACTATTGAATAAACCCTTTAATATTCAGGCTTTAATTACACAAGTTTCAGCCTCGGCCACGCTGCTGTAATTGAAGCTACCCTTGAAGGCAGGTATTTAATGAAGAATGCAAGCAAGAACTAAGGAATTTACTTGTTGAATGAAGCATAGGGTAGAGGCACAGACATTTAAACGAATGATGAAATAAATCAAAATGGTGGTTCATATTTAATTATCGCTGATGTTTTTACAAAAAGATCTGTAGAATAAATCATTGGTAGGATTGGAAGGCTCAACACCAAAGGTAAATGGCAGAGAGTGTTAAATAAACTAGCTTCTAAAAGTAGTGCAGAGCAGCTGCTCGTAGTGGAGTAAAATGAAGCAGACCTTAATCTTGATCGCAATTACAATTTAGTATAATCAATTTTGTAAAATCAATAAGAAGCAATGGAAAATTCAATTGAATCAAACTAAATGCCTCAAGAATAGATAACTGCAGAACTTTCAAATAAAAATGAGGATAATATGAAGGTACGAGAAATTGTTGAACATCTTATAAGGCTCACTAAGAAATCTTATAACGAAGCAATCCATCCAATTGAAGAAGAGAAGAAAGAAAAAGTTGAGGAATTTAAAGAGGCTGTCTCAGTTGAAGAACAAACTGAATAAAGTAAATTGGGTTTTTATTAACAAACTCTCATAAAGGTAATTGAAGAGAAGATGAGTTAAAATCCAGTGCTGCAAAACAAACCGTTTGAAGAGTTATAGAAATTGGTGCACAAGAATTTAAAGCGGTAGCACCATGAGATACTAAGGATCAAAGCAGAGAGAGAGATCCAAAAGTAAAAGCAGTACTACAAGTTCAAAGAGAAGATTAGTGAAAGGATAATAAAAGCTTGACTAAATCAAAGAATAAAATAAGACTTGAGATCTTTATACTCGTCGCAGTGCCAGAGATAAAACATTCCCTTGCACTTATACAGAGCTGCCAGAGAGTGAGAAGACAATTAAATAATGGTTGAAGGCGGCCTCTAGAGAGAGAAAGCACTTTAAAAGCGGCATTAATCACAAAAATCCAGAGAGAAAATCAAGATTAAGACTATGAGATTTATCTTAATTTTTTAAAGCAATTCAAATTTTTGCTATTAATAGTAAATAGAGAGCAGCAGCATTCAAAATCTAAATTTATTAGCTGCGCAAAGCAAACTCAATCAGTTGTTATTGAGTATAAACTGGTCTCTCATCTTGCGGAAGTCAAGCAAATCACTTTCCATATTGTCATGTTCTTGTTTAAACTTTTAGTTTACTGTAAGAAATCTTGCTTATCTTATTTTAAAGCTTATTCATAATCTTTTACTTCCTCCATTTAATCACGAGTTCTATTTCTTTTAGATGAATCCTTTACTAGATTCACAACCTTACCTCGCTCAACTACACACGAAATTAAGAGAGAGTAAACTTACCGCTAAATTTAAAGCATCTGCTGAGAGCACCAACGAACTAGGGTCTCATTTCTATTACGAGATCTCTGCTTTACTCTAACTTTTCTCTTCGTTAGAGCATTGCATCATGAATCATCTAGGAGACACCGTCGGTGTCTAGGGTGAAGAGCAAGTCACAGATCCATTATCTGTCTAGGTGGACCCAATCTCGTTCATTTGGAAAGTATATTAGCAGTCTTACAGATACTCTTGCATAATCGAGAAAGTCTTAAACTGTAACTCCATCGATTTGAGGCGCTGCTGACACTTTGACTGCGTCTCTTCTTACATATTATAATAACAGTTATAGGAGTAAGTTAATCATAAAATCTTTCTCTGCTCTTATAATTTACTTAAGGAAATAAACGTTGGTGGAGTCCTGCTTTGGGTAAGAAAGCGTGGCAGTAAAAACCCCAAAACCCTTTTAGTAGTTTGATTGAGTGAGTTTTTGATTGATAAAAGTGGACTATTAGTGCATACTTTATTAGGGTTTTAATATGTTAAAATACATTTGAAATGGAAATTTTAGAGGAATGCAATAAAACATTTAAATTAAGTAATTATAACTGGCACTAATAGACTATGTTCTTTATATTAATTTGATTTATTACACTTTTAATATTAAAGATATCTTTTAATTATTAATTATGACCAAATTTTACAGTGTACATTGTACAGTTTTAAAAATAGTTTTTTTTAAAAATCAGATTGTACAGAATGAAAAGTGATTAATAATTATTAGGAACTTTTACTATAATAATTGCTTTAAGTATTTAAATAGATGGCACAGAGAGGTTTTAAAGAGAGCAGTTCTGAGATCAATAAGAATACGATATTTGCAGGATAGAAAGACTACCTATTCATTAGGATGAAATGAAAATCAACGAGCGCCACACATTTGTATTTGAGATCAAAGCTGATGACGGGAAACAAATTCACACAGGCGTAGAGAGAGATGTCCGAATTAACTCTGAGGTTTGACCATTCACTCATCTTCCACAATACTATAGAGGAGTCGAGAAGATAGTACTTATTGATACAGTTAAAGCAAGATGGTCCTGGACTCTGCAAGAACTACTTTAGTGGTACAAATTATCTCGGGTATAAGAAATTAATCAGTCTCTAATTTGTCTTCTAGCTATTGGGCAAAGTTAAGCTAAGGACACTCTATGCAAACAATGAAAAGCTAATTCTTCACTGTGGTGATTCAAGCCATTTCTAAGAATTCATAGCATTCACAAAAGTTTAATGGCGAATCAGGGAAGCAGAAGGTCCTCGTCTATTGCATCATCAGAATCATAGAGTAGAATTACCTATACATTTAAACAGCTTACGAGAGCCAACAAGATAAGCGGGGTCCAAGACATGTACAGAATGTATTAAGATGACGATGAAGTTTGCGATCAGATAGTGCAATATCACAAAAAGCTGGTAATTATTCAAGGTTAAGAATAGAAGATCCTCTCTTAGCCAGAGCCATCATTAACAAAGTTCTAATTACTCATTGCGTTTCTTGAACGCTCTGACACTAAGTCTCCTCACTTAAATCATCTCATTACTAAAAAACTAGAAGAAATGCTGTACTTTGATGCTGCTGATAAGCTCTACAGAGTAATTTTTAGAAAATGTCCAGATAAGGTAAATGTTGTCTGGTTATATGGGGAGCCAAACACAGGAAAGACTACAATAAAAACTCCTGAGAAAGATCTTTATCACGGAGGACTTCAAAATACTAAATAGATAGTTCTGCATCGATTCCAGCAAGCCGCACTCAGAACCGCAAATTGTGTTCATGGATGAAATAAAGAGAGACATTTTTTTAAAACGGATAAAAGATTGATGATATCAAGACATTCTTTGAGGGCGAGGGTACCCTGTCAACCTTAAATACCAAAATCCCGTGATAAGGTTTCAAAAATGCCAAGTAATAGCTATCTCCAATCACTTGCCGTTTGATTAAATGAATCCAGTAGACAAAAAGTCATTTGAGACGAAATTGCTGAAAGTGGAGTTTTCAGAGAAGATGATCAGACAGGATGAGAAGTTCCCTTTTAACGAGGTTGAGCTGGCGCTCTAGCTCTACTTTAAACAGCGATTAGTGGAGGACGGGGACGCCGAGTTGATGATAGACGAAGAGACAATCATAGAAAACACGCACATGGGGGGGACATGAGATTAAGAAAAGTGTAAAGAATGTGAACGAGGATCAAGGAGAACAAATAGAATGACTAGCAATCTGAAGTATATCAGCAATTATTATAGTAAAAGTTCCTAATAATTATTAATCACTTTTCATTCTGTACAATCTGATTTTAAAAAAAAACTATTTTTAAAACTGTACAATGTACACTGTACAACTCTAAACTAAGCCTTAATTAAAAAAAACTTAAATTCTAAAACTGTACAATGTACACTGTACAATTTGGTCATAATTAATAATTAAAAGATATCTTTAATATTAAAAGTGTAATAAATCAAATTAATATAAGAACATAGTCTATTAGTGCCAGTTATAATTACTTAATTTAAATGTTTTATTGCATTCCTCTAAAATTTCAATTTCAAATGTATTTTAACAATAAGTTTTATGTAGGGGTTTAATGTTTAAATATTTGTAATTTATGTGAGTATATGCGAGGTTTGGGGTCTGTTTTTGACAGTGAGTATATAGATTTATTGTTTAAGTTGCGTTATGGATGCGATGATTATAGTGATCAACTAACCTATTTTAAATTACACATCTACACAATACTAATCCATAAATCTCCTGCAACTTTTAGGTCTCACTGTCTATTAGCATTGAATTTAAAGAGATAGCAACTTCATTCTAAGCCTAAGAGACCTCTTAAAAAATTTTAGCAGCATTATATTGACTATCTTATTAATGATAAGACTCTTAAATACTGGGCTTATTCAAAACCCCGAAACCCTTTAATGAGGTTTATTAGTGCTTTGATTTGTAGGGAATTTGTTAGGGGTTGGGGTTATTAATTAAATGCGAGACTAAAATTACAAGCTTTTGAGGTCTATTTATAATGAAGAGTATATAGATTTAGTGTTTAAACTGCGTTATGGATGTGATATGTATACTGAATAAATCAAACCAGTACTAAACTATAAGTCTATTGCACTGCTCTTAAAGCGTAGTCCATCAACTGTTCGCTCTCACTGCTTGAAAGCTGTGTAATTAAAGCAATAATAGCTCAATTATTAGCCTAAGAGGAAGTCAAAGTTTCTATAAAAGCATATTAACTATCTTATTAATGAAAAAACTTTGAAGTATTGGGCTCACTTCTCTCTCGACTAACGAGCTATTATGTTCACCGCCAGTTCCCTGAGTTGAAGATCTCTGCATAATCTGTTGCAAACATGTATAAACGAAACGGTATATCTTATAAAGGTGTAAATCGTATCAAGAGAAGAATTGATTTCACTCTGCATGATACAACAACAACTTAAATTATATTTATAATTAAATGCAGAGAGCCTAATAGAATAATATTAAGTTTATTCATGCTGACGAGGCTGTGTTTACTTCAACACTTTCATCTAGAACTCTTGGTATAAGAGACATAGCAACATAGAAGTATATGACTAAAAAATCAAGGTATAAACAATGGCAATTCTTGGAGGAATTAGCGAGGATGCTGGTTTAGAGACTTATGTTATTCATCCTCGCTCAATTAAGACAGAGCAGTATATAAAATTCTTAGAACAGCTAAGAGAGAAGTACCCTCAATAAGAGATTATACTATTCGTTGATAATCT
This sequence comes from Oxytricha trifallax, assembly GCA_000711775.1. Classification (NCBI taxonomy): domain Eukaryota; phylum Ciliophora; class Spirotrichea; order Sporadotrichida; family Oxytrichidae; genus Oxytricha; species Oxytricha trifallax. Next base: position 32,216 of record ARYC01006127.1, read on the forward strand.
TTCTGTTCATAAGACCAAAGAAACAAGGAAGAATTATGAATAACTTAGAATAACGCCAGTGTTCAACGTAACTTACAGTCGATAGTTTAATGGAATTGAGTTCTGCTGAGGAATATTAAAAGGTGATTACAAGAAACTGCTGCTATATCACTTGATGCATGACCTACCTATCGATACAGTAGACTTGTTGATTAAAAGCTCAGCGAAGAGAGTAGATAATTTGTTGGCTTAAAAGTGTGCTAAAGAAGGGAGAATGAATGTATATAAATAAGTTTGTAGTTAAGTTAATGAATATATTAGACACATTTAAAATTCTTTAGAGGGAGCTGGCTTCTCTTTCGTTTCTTCTATTTCTTGCTTCCCTCCTCCAAGGTTTCTTCTCTTGCTGCCAGCTCCAGCATCTATGTTCATTGACTCAGGCGGCTAAATATTTGAATAAAGTCTCTTGCTAACTTCATACTTCGTCTGCGACTTTCGCTCTCTGTGAAGCTTGCTCTATTCCTTCATCAGAAGATGCCAGTACCAGATTTTTCTAAAGAGTTAACCAACAAATCTAACTTGAAATATAAGGGTTCTTCTGCAGCTCTGCATGCCAGCTCTCACTTATCTTGATCCCTTGTTTGTCCTTATCTTCTGAAGAGATGCTGTACCTTTTCTTATGAAATTCTTGAATAATTTCTTTCAATAATCACCTTTAATTGTTGCAAGAATACCAAAGAAATAGTTTCTTTCAGGCAGTTTATTTCACAACCGCTTCTTAGTAGGCAGGTACAGCGAAACCTCTGGGTCATTCATAGCATCATCATATAAGTTAGTCACTGAGATTTCTGGATAGTTTGGAATCTCTGCAAACTTTACATCTTAAGTTTTCAATGCTTTCTTCTCTTCAAAGAGTATCGCCCTTAGAAATGAAATTTTGGTACCTTCCATCGTTGGCAAGAACAAACCAACTACATAATCAAGATGAGTTACTATGAATTCATTACCTTGCTGCACCAGGTAGCAGTGCAAATCCTCCTTGCCTCTAAATCTCTGAATCAATTCTTGTGCTTGCACTCTTTTCATTGCATCATTCATTGACTCCATCTTGTTTACAGATCTAAGAAATAAATTCAAATTTAAGTTTATTGATTTCAATTATATACCTCTGTAAACTTACTATTAAATATGGGCATCCTATAAGAGGTCAACCTCAAGAAGGATATGGAAAAGGTTTTGAGAACTGGTTTAAAACTTGAGAATTAATATCAATTTCTACTGTTATAGTTCCATATTTTTGAATTTAAATTGGTACGTACTTAATTAGGAGCAGCTCCTAAAATGCTAGTACTTAATTAGGAGCATTATATAAAGTTAGTACTTAATTAGGAGCACCCTTATTTTAATCATAAAAACACAAAATACTCCTAAAGCAGTACGTACTTAATTAGATGCACCTCCTAAATCGGTACATACTATAATCACTTATTATTGAAAGTAAAAATGGTTACTTCCTCACCCATATTTAGAGCTGGATCGACTCTTAACACTCATATTTCTTATCTAATACTCTAAGAACTTCCCTTGAAACTTGAAGGCCTGCAAAGCTCTTATAAAGGCTCTCAGTTATAGAGGCAGTTTTATAATTTTAAATTCAAATTTAAATATGAGCGCTAACATTTTAAGAAAAACAACAGCCCTTCTACAAACTAAACGAGACTTACCTTTGGCAGCAATAAAAAGTGTGATAGCAGTGAGATGAACTCACATAAAGAACTACCAGAGCGATCACTTAAGGTCTCTGTTATTAAAATAGAAATTAATAATAGAAAATAAATGGCAAACAAGTGTGTGGGAGACAGAGAGGAAGAGAAAGGTATTAATGAAATTCCTATACAAACTGAAGAAGTTGAACTCTATTTTTGTAAGTTATGTGAGAGAGATTTTGCTCATAAATCAAGCTGGTACAGACATATGAAGGAGCATAGAGAAGCCAAGCCCACAGTATACTTAAAGCATGATAAAATAGATGGAAAGTATGATTACTTTGAGAGCCATAAGCAATACTCTCATACAAGACGCTTGAAGAAGCATCTTAAAAAGCTCACAAAAACGATATAAAAGTTGAGAATCATGAAGTTGAGTTGAGCTGAAGCTTCTAAACAAAAGAAAAGCGAGGGAATATTCTAAGGTCGTAGTGCCTGAATAAGGTAAAGAGTTAGAGTACGTTAAGAAGGCACGCAACCAACTGACCTCTGAAATAACAAAAATTATGATCAAGATTCAATACAAGAAAGTACCGGCTCTTGCTTAAATTGACCTTGATACTTCTCTTTAAAGCTACTTTATAATAGAAGATTCCTTTGATAAGAAAGTTATCAATGATCATCAATACGCATACAAGGTTTATCCCTTCAACTATCTCTTATGTGATGATAAATATTAGATGGAGTTTACAAATGAGTATCAAGTACTCACTCAAGCAAAGTTTAAAGAGTGTAGTTACTTAATCAAGCTAGATGCTGTTCTCCTTGCCAAGGATCATGTTGCTTTCAGACTCCCACTCTATGAAATGACTCTAAGAGATTTCATTACAGATCAAAGGAATCATAAGTAACTTGGATAAATAGCAACTCAGACCATACAAGTCATTAAAGAGCTTCACAAGTTAGGGTTTGTTCACAGAGATTTAAAGCCAGAAAATATTATGATAAACTTTTCTCCAGTAAGAGTAGCAATAATCGATTTCAACAGAGCCTAAAGAGTGGAAGTCTCAAGGCTTGGAACTGTAATGTGTACGCAAGAGTACTATCCAGAAAGAGAAGACTGGAGAGATGGAGACATTTAGTGGGATGTGTGGGCTTTGGCAGCAATAATAATAGAGCGCGATATGCCTCGCAACGATTACTACTCAAGAAGGTGCGAGAAAGATGCTAATCAAAGAATAAAGTAATTTATTGACAAATCAAGAGCATCTCAATCAATGAAACAATTAGCAAAGTCAATAATAATAAAAACAAACCCAAGATCAGACATATCAATAGACAGATAGATTTGTGGATAAACAAGATAAACTTCAGACCTCTCCCACATGATCCAAGAAGTTCATTTTGAGTGATTAAATTATATACATTTACTATATATTTCACATTAAAACCTATTAATAACCCCAACCCTAACAATTTCCTACAAATCAAAGCACTTATAAACCTTATTAAGGAGTTTTGGGGTTTTTATTCAATACGTTTATTTCGACGTCATGGTATAAGAGGTGCAGCAACATTGAAGTAAATTATTAAAAGGTTAAGGATTAAACTCATGCTATGCTTGGGGGAATAAGTGAAGATAGTGGGCTAGAGACTTATGTTATCCACCCTCGCTCTATTAAGACAGAATAATATATTAAGTTCTTGCAATAACTCAGAGATAAGTACGCTGACTAAGAGATTATTCTATTCGTTGATAACTTATCAGTTCATAAAACTAAAGACTCAAGGAAGGAATATGAAAGGCTTAACATAACTCCTGTATTTAATGTTCCTTACAGCCCTTAGTTCAATGGAATTGAATTATATTGGGGGTTATTGAAAAGTCATTATAAGAAATTGCTGCTTTACCAATCTGATGCATGATTTAAAGATAGATTCAGTCAATTTTATTAAGAGTGCTCCTAAGAGAGTCAGCGATGATAAAGCTAAAGTATGCGCAAGAGAAGGGAGATTTTGTTTATATAAATAAGTTTTAGATTTAAACGAATGAATAAGTTCACATATTAAATTTGCCCGTAAGAGGATTTGGCTTCTCTTTCTTTTCTTCCTCTTAAGGCTTGCTTGGGCCTATGTTTCTTCTCTAAGTGCCAGCTTCTGCATCTATGTTCATCTCGTCTGGCTTTTAGAAATCTTTGAATAGTCTCTTACTCAATTCATGCATTACTTGTGAATTTCTCTCTCTGTTTAGCTTGCTGCGCTCTTTCATCAAGTATATAGCAGTTCCAGGTTTTTCTATAAAGTTAGAAGGGTAATCTTACTTGAAATGAATGGATGCTTCTGCAGTTCCAAGAGCCAGGTGTCGCTGATTTTAATTCCCTGCTACTCTTTTTCTTCAGGAGAGATGCGATAGCGTTTCTTGTGAGCTTCTTAAATTACTTCATTTAAGTACTCAGGTTTCAGAGTTGCAAGAACACCAAAGAAGAAGTTTCTCTCTGGCAACTTATTAGAGAGTTGTATCTTTGATGGAAGGTAGAGAGCAACGAGCAACATCTGGATCACTCATAGCATCCTCATAGAGGTTTGTTACTGAAATTTCAGGGTAGATAGGTATCTCGATCATTCTGATTTCATTAGACTTAAAAGCTTTTTTCTCTTCACATTCAAAACCCCAAAACCCTTTCAGTATATTGATTGAGTTTTTGATTGATAAAAGTAGACTGTTAGTTCATACTTTATTAGGGTTTTAATAGGGTTTATGTAGGGGTTTAATGTTTAAATATTAGTAATTTAAGTGAGTATATGCGAGGTTTGGGGTCAGTTTATGACAAAAAATATATAGATTTATTGTTTAAATTTCATTATGGATGCGATGATTATAGTGATCAACTTAAACTTATTCTTAATTAAACATCTATAGCAAGACTAATCCATAAAT
>ARYC01006128.1:0-23318 GCA_000711775.1 Oxytricha trifallax
TAAGCCATAAGAAGAGGAGAAGAAAGAGAAGCCAAAACCCTTTTTGGGCCAATTTAATATGTGAATATATTCATTCGTTTAAATCTAAAACTTATTTATAAACATTCATTCTTCCCTCTCTCTCGCACAAATTGTTGTCTTTCCTACACTCACTCTCTTACAGCTGCTTTGAATCAAGTCTACTGTATCGATAGGCAAGTCATGCATAAGATGATACAGCAGCAGCTTCTTGTAGTGAGTCTTGATTTAACTCCAGTAAAATTCAATTCCATTGAATTATGGGCTAAAGGAACGTTGTATACAGGAGTTATGTTTAACTCTTCATAAGCTTTCTTAGACTCCTTAGTCTTATGAACTGATAGGTTATCAACTAACAGGATGATCTCTTGGTTGCTATACTTCTCTCTGAGCTATGTAGGAACTCTATATACTACTCTCGCTTAATAGAGCGAGGGTGAATCACATAACTCTCTAAGCCTGAATCTTCACTTATACCAGCTAAAATTGCATGGGTGACTACCTTCACTTATTAATCATAGACTTCTATATTATCATACTTCTTATACCAAGACTTATTAATAAAGGTGTTGAATGTAAACACTGCTTCATCAGCGTGCATGAACTTGATGTTATTGGTAATAGCTCTCTGCATTTAATAATATATATAGTTTAAATTAACTATAAAATGGCACTGTAAAATCAATCACTCTCTTCACTCTGTTGACAGTCTTGAAAGTAATACCATTTCTTCTATAAATGTTGGCTATAGTCTAAGGAGAGATGCGCATATCAGGAAACTTGCGATGAACATTACAGCTCGCTAGTCTAGAGGAAAGTGTGCCCAATACTTTAAAGTCTTAGAGTCACAGAGGTGGTCAATATGGTGCTGTGAGAACTTTTATTTTCTAGCAGGATGCTTTCAAGTACCAGAATTAAAATGCTAAACAGCTAACATGCAGTGATACCTAACAGTAGAGGCACTCTTGTGTAAGAGCTTTGCTATAGCTGCATAATTCAATACTGGTTTGACTTAATCTATATTAATACTCGTACCATACCTAAGCTTAAGCAGTAAATCTAAATATTTCTCATCATAAATAGACCCTAAATTTCGCTAATTTCTATTTCTCATTTTGCAAATTGGCCTAATTTCTCTACTAACCCCAATAAGACCCCAACTATACCCTACAAATCAAAGCACTTATAAACCTCACTAAGGGGTTTTGGGGTTTTGATTCCAAAGTTAGTTTCGATATCATTTTATCTTTTTGATAATACCTAAAAAGTTTTGCTGGCTGCAGGTAGAGTCTCAAGTCTCGATTTACTATGAGATTTCTCTAAATATTAATCGTACTCATCTTTCTTTTTTATTATGTAACTGTCCTCTTTGTTAAAGACTTACTTCTGTTGAATTTGATGCAGAGAGATTTAATCATTTTGTGGAAGAATTTTATGACATAATGGAGTTTTTATTATAATTAACTGCTAAAAATATACTAAACTGTGTTAAAATATGATAAGAGTTTTAGATTGTGTGGTATGAGCTAAGTTATTAACAGAAGTAGGATTGAAAATTGTAGATGAATTAAGTTTTAGTTTTTCTCTTTCAAGAGCTCTCTCTATAAATTTATTCGCTACTGTGGCTTTACTTTGATGCAGCAGAGTTTATTCAACTTCAATTGGATTGAAATTAATTTTAGGTTTGGATTGCTACTTGGAATTTTGCAACAAACTTCCTTCTATATTAATTTAACAAAGTAATTTAGTTATGGGAAAATTAACTTTCAATTATTCAAATAATCTAATATTGACAGCTATTTTATTAATACTTTCAGATATATCCAATTTCTTAGGGTTTAATGTTTTCAACTATGATTGAGATTTATTGAGTTAATTTTATGATCTTGCCGATATCTTGGAATGTTAATTCCTACTGATTGGTTTTCTTTAAGGAATTGAGACGATTTACTTTACTTTTTAGTTTTACAAAAGTCTATTTTGAGATTTTTCTATGGATTTGCTAGTTGTTGGCTTTGCTGAAAAAATATTTAAAGTGTCAGCAGCAAACTAAGTAAAAATAAAATAATAGAACTGAATCTTAACAATTAAAAAGGTTAGAGCAAACGACATATCTATGTTTTCTTTTGATGGTCCTCTCTTATGTCTGTTTAAATTCACTTGCGATCTAGATCCTTAACTTTACAAGATTTGCACAATAAATAATATACAATAATACTTGTAACCATGAAATTATAAAATATAGATTTACTGCTTTTTGATGGGTGATTTTGATGGACTGCCTTGAAGCATTCTTCTTTTCTTATCAGGTGAGAAATGATCAGCCAAAAAACTCGCTGAAGCCTTGACTAACTCTGCCAGCATTCCATTATCCTAAGCACTCAATACCATCATTTTAGTAGGTGATTAATTCTTGGATTTAACTTAAGTTTGGACTGTAATGTTATGATCCTAAATAAAATTTTTTAAAAATTCAGATACCAAAATCTATAAATAAGTCTGTTTTCATAGCCAAAATTATCTAACAGTTATTGATTAAGTCATAATAACCCAGATTTAATCATTCAAATGCACTTACACTGACTTTATTAGGGGTGTGAGATCTATCTGTTGGAAGTGTGCTGATACTTGTTATGACAGCATCTGATCTGCCAAAATCAGCAGGATTGAAACTTTTCAACATCTTGTTTTGGTTCAAGTGAGATTGATGCTGAGTCAGGTTAATGTTTGGCACAGTTTTATTCAAATTTTCTAATTAAAATAAGTTTGAAAATATTTTAAAGAGTACATTTATTGTTATTTAACTTCTGAATCTGGGAATGCTATTAATATTTTTTATTTTTCTATTTATTAATTTTCTTTAATTTCTTTCAAAAACCTAAATAAATATAATATGAATGCTAATTTAGCGTGATATGTGAGGGTATTTGTTTCTGTTGTAAATTAACAGGAGATTTATGCTACATTTTAAAATCTTTAATATTTTTATTATAGTTAAATAAATCAAAAATTAAATATCTTTGTTTTAACGATTAAATTTTGTACTAACCCCTTTTCCATTATATAAATTGACCTAGTTTTCAATAAATTCTTTTTTTCATTAAATTCAAGAGAATTTCTTAGATTTTTATTAAAAATTTAAATATGTTTATTTATTGATTCATAAATATAATTAATAATCTATATAAGTGATATATTGCAAAACAGTGAAGATAATCTTTAAAATTGATATTTTTTTGAAATTATTATTAATAATAAATAATTAATACTGATATGGCAGGGAACAGTCGCGCATGCTTGGAAATAAACTAACTTGAGACAGAATAAGAAGACATCAGTACTCCTTTAATGAAAGCCAGGAAATTCAAAGAAATTTCTGATTTTCTTCAATAAATATCTATGCTTGGAATTATGATGGATAAACTTAGATAACTCAATTTTTCAATGGTCCTATATTGCTTTTTGTACTTAACATTACTATTTTTTTAATGAATTTGCAATTTTTATTAAGAAAGTTTACTGTATATTTAGGCAGTATTATCTACAGTAAAACCCTATTTTCATCTGAGTTTCTGCCAAAATCCCTACAGACTCTCTCAACCATGAACCAGAATATGAGTTCCTATGCTTTATTCTACTTCATTTTTCACATTCTTGGCAATATGAGAGTTATCTACAAAACCACAAGGTAATTTCACAAGGGAAAACTCTACTTTGGAGAAGATTCAGGCACTTAGTAAAATCGGACGCAGGAGTAAGATAGCAGCAATATTCGTAATAAAATATTTTATTCATAAAGTAAAAGGACTCTAAATTTAATGTTTAAATCGAGGTTATAATATTGGGGATCACCGTGTGGACATACCATAGCAAAGGTTTTAAGTATTCGTTCCAGTAACCAGAGTCAGCCGAAAATCAATTTTGTTCTTAGAGGTGCTGTTTAATTAATATTTACTCAATGAATTGACTCTACCTTATACTTCCATTAAGATTTTTAGAATTTAATAATGTTGATAGCAATATCAATAGCACTTCTGACTCAAATGACAATCCTTTTCAACAAAGTGATCTTCCAACCCAGTGAGAGCACCTCCACTCATCACACTTAACTGACCATATTCCTGATAGTTTACTCTTTCACTCTGGTGCTATTTAATATAGTTCCACAAGTTATTTACGCTTTAATGGCAGCTACTGTTTCCACTCGTCAGATTTCACCTCTTTTAATGTTTAATCAATATTAAGAGGTTAATAGCGAATAGAGAATTAGATAGATATGAAATAATAACGATTAGACAGGGTCAATATTACAAGGCATTCGAAATATTACAAAACATTTAATGATTTTAGATTTTTGTAAAAGTTTATTGACTGAGAAATCAATTAAATTATTTTTTTTGAATTTTTAGACCTAATTTTTTACCCATAATGTTTCATATTAGGTATATTATTATAGTGAATCTATTTTTAAGCAGAACTATAAAATCAAAGAGAGATTTAAAAAATTAATTAAGTTACCATTTACTTTCACTGACTATATGATTATTTTTTATATTTATAGGATTGTTCTCTCAAATTAAAATCAAGCTAATAATAATAATAATTTATTTGACTAAAATTTACAACAATAGCAACTGAGGAAATGTCATGGAATTAATTGAGTAACTAATTTCATTAATTTAGTCAATGATGTAATCAGATATTTTAATTCAGTGTTCCATTTGAATATTCTTATCATTTCAAATCCTTTTATTTTATAAATTCTTAACTTATTCTCAAATGTTTTAATTTTTAATAGTTTAAAATATTTTTTGTAGATTAATTATGGGAGGAAATGCAATAATTATAATTAATTATATATTTATTAATACTTGCTTTAATGTCAGATAGAGACGGAGGAGACAGCGACTCTGATAACTACAATGATCAAGACTCATAAAACTTTGAGGATCAGATGGTAAGTAAAATAATCAGACTTTTAGACATACCTTTTGATACTCTAAACTTCTTCTGACACTATATCAATATAAAACTTCAATATAAGCTTAAGGATTGTATTCAGCTATTAAATTGCACTTACATTTTCCAATTAACATGGAAAATGATATTTAATTTGATCTCACTTTCCTATTTAATTTAAGCATAGTGCTAATATCATTTCTATAGGACATCATTGATGACGATGCTGAGGCTTTGGAGGCTCAAGCAGCTGGAGGAGCTCCAGGTGAATATCTTGGCGGCAAGAAAAAGGCAAACAAGGAGCGCATCACTTCAAGTTTCATGACCAAGTATGAGAAAGCCAGAGTCCTTGGAACTCGTGCTTTTTTTAATATATTTATTTTACTCTTATAGTCTTAAATTCTTTCAACTCATTTTAAATATATAAAGCTTTGTAGATCTCTAAGAATGCTCCATTGATGATCCAGCCCATGCCAGGTGAACACGATCCCTACAAGCTTGCTGAGAGAGAACTTAACGAGAGAAAAATCCCATTCATCATCAGAAGATATTTACCCGATGGCACCTACGAGGACTGGAAACTCTCTGAACTCACCTATTGAGAAGTCACTATGTCTCCAATTTATGAGATATTCCTTAACTTCATATATAAGCTGTTTGAGAAATTGATAGAAGAACCAGTCAGTCGCAGCAGTTCTTAATTAATATATTTGCTAAAGATCTTAAACTTTGAAATTGTATAGAAATATTGAATCATAAAGTAATTTTGCTTAATAGTTAACAAAATACAACACAAAATTTAAGTTAAAATTATAGATTTATATATTCACTCTATTTATCAATAAATATTATAAGGCAATTTGATTATTATATTTTCTAAGTCCTAAATTTGTTTTTAAAACGATTAATACTCTCATTACATGATCTTCCCACGAGAGAAAGAATAGCTCTTGACTCTATTATACTTTTTATTGCTCTCCTCATAGTCCTCATCTGTAAATAATACCCCCTTACTATCCGAATTTTCAAACATCATTTCCAAGTCATCTTTCTTCTTTTGCTTTATTTATCCCTACGATTAATCAGCTTCTTTAACCTCCTCCAACACTTCTTTGACTGCTTTCTTCAAAATTTAAGGTGGCTCTATTTCTTTCTTTTCTAGTTTAGCCCAATCTACATCTGCGAAAAATGGATCTTTCCTTATGTCTTAGAAACTAGGCCTCTTTTTAGGCTCTTTATTAAGGATTTTAAGGAGAAATTTCCTTGCTTCAGGAGTGAGATACTTTGGCATTTTGAGTTTGCCTTTCTCTATGTTTTGGTAAAGCACCTTTATGTTATCGTTATAATATGGGGGTATTCCTACAAGCATCTCATACAGTACTACACCAATTTGATATAAATCACCTGCTGCTGTGATACCTTGTTGCTTCAGCATTTCTGGTGCTAAATAAGCTGGACTGCCACAGAAACTCTAAGCAACAAACTCTTTTTATTTGGATTTAGAGGGATCAGAATCTGGGCCTTATTTTGCCAACCCAAAATCAGCTAGTCTTACATGTCCTTCATCATCTATAAGGATGTTCTCGGGCTTTAAATCTCGGTATATAATGTTTTATTTGTGTAGATACTGAACTGCAAGGATAAGTTCGGCTGTTATAAACTTTGCCAATTTTTCATCTAAAAACTAGAGCTGGTCTAGGTGATATGATAAGTCTCCATTTTAGCAAAACTCTGTTACCATATATAAATATTGAGGAGTCTAGAATTTATAAAAACTTTATAACTTTCAAAAATATTTTTAAGATGAATATCAATTATAAAAAATACAAATGTATCTTTAATAAAAAAAATTAAAACATTTATCATAAGTTTTTGTTAAATGCATAGTTCATTTTTAGCAAATAAGGATGATCAAGAGTTTACATAATTTTTGATTCACTAACCGCATACTTAATTTATTGATTTTAAATTAAGAATTGTTTTTTCATGGCTTTCATGGCCATCTCAGCTTTAGTGTCTTTCAATTTTACTCTAAACACTCTTCCAAAAGACCCCTCCCCTATTAACTCTTACACTTCAAAATCTTTGAATTTTGGTTTGAATGATAAGTCATTTATTATTCGAAGCATTTTAGTTGGTGACTGGTAAGTTGCTTGACTCTAGTCAGGACCATTTTTAAATTAAGAGTCTATTTCATTTTACAGTAAAAGCTAATTAATTTCCTTTATCTTTTCAATTCTTTGCTTGTTATTTACTTCGGCTTGCTTCTGTTCTATAAATGGGATGTCAACTACTTCCATGTCACAATAAGAATCACAAAATTCTTCAATTTCCTAGAGCTTATACTTTATTTGTTCAGTAAGCATTTTAGAGTCTTTTAATAGATCCTGAATAGTATTATACCATTCATAAAACTTTTTGGCTTTCATTAAATATTGTTGCCATTCTTTGATTTATTCAGAGTCAAAAGTGCTAAAGAATATCACCTGCTCACTGTAGCAACACATTTCTACTGTGTGCTAGTTTTTATTTATGAACTAACTTCTGAAGCTTGGATATATACTCAGTATGTTTTTCAGATATATCACTTCAACATTGTATTTCTTCAATATCTTTTAGTTCTCTTTTTCATCTTTGTATATCTTGTCGAAATGCTCTTTCTTCTCGAATTTAAGCAAATCTCCTTTGCATGGCCTCAATACAAAATACAGCATTTTTTGTTACTTTTTTAGTGAACCTTGAGCAAGCATGCTTCCTTTCACTGTTGGTACTAGTTCTATTCTTGAATTAGTAAAATCTTTAATGAATTCCTCAGCTTAATCCAAAACCCCACCTGCTTGATTCTCAATCTCCTCCTCTTCATAAATAATGTCTTCTTCTGTGATGCTGCCCAAAGCTGGAATCCTACAGGATTGCCCACTAATCTAAGAATGAGTATTTTTATTTTTCTCTATCTGAACTCCTCCATCTTTTTCCTCTTCTTAAGAGTTAGTCGATAGAAAGGAGCTGTTCGTAGTCATTACTCTTTTCTCATATTTCTCAATTAAATATATGATTCTTTGATTGTTTGTAACATCCTTCACTGATTTGCCTTTCATGTTTTTGAGAGTAAAATCTGCATTGTTCAACAATAATTACTGCACTATTTTTACTGAACCACCTCGACAAGCCAAATGCAAAGGTGTTCCATGTAATGGACTCATTTTATCAATCTCAGTTTTTTCATGAGTTAATAGTAATTCAATTATTTCACTGGATTTCATTTAAACTGCTAAGTGAAGAGGAGACATCTCAGTTTCTTCAGTTAGCTTGTTTGGATCCACTTTGGCATCGTATAACAAAAAAGCTATTATTTATTTGTGTTTTCTTTCTACTGCTAGGTGCAGGTATGTTTTACCATTTATTGAGAGGATTGGGTAGTTTTAAATGTATCTATTGATATCTAAGGATTATTTAATTAAGCTTTTTTTATTAAAATTTTTTCTAGATTTAATATAAAAATATAGAGATAAAATAATACATTTAATTGTGCTGAATATCAAAATTTATGAATTTATTAAAATAATATTTTTAAAACATTATTTACTAACTTATATACAAATTATTATTTACTCACAAAATTTATATAATCATTATACACTATAAGCATACTTCATATTATTGCCTATTTATAAACAACTAAATTTAAATGAATTTTTTTTCATATCAAAAATACATTCTAGATATCTAAATGATGCTGCTGCTCATTATGTGATGGCGATACTTATGCAGAACTACTATTGTTAATTGGAGTTTATTAATGATACATTTGAAACACATCAATAAATTCAAACAGTTGATTGAACTCTAGGAACTAGAAAAATTATTAAAAATGATAATCCGAATAAGAATTAACTCACCATATCAAAAGTAAAGTATTTACACTTGTAACTAAAGTTTGTTTTTAAAAAATTTGGTTTAAATACCATACTAAATACTTAAATTTATAAGAATTACCTTTATGAGAATTTCATCAACATGAGCTTAATCGGGCACTGAATTGAAATTAGGTGAAACTACAAACGATGCATTGACAATCCCGTGAGTGTTAGTTATGGATTAATTAATGTTTTACTAAGCGATATCTGCTGTAGTGCCTTACCCAAAAAACTGACTAGTAAACTTAGATTTTTAATTAATTTGATATTGATCTTGCAAGTGAATCTTAGTCCCCTCTGAAATTCCTGCCTATTCCAAGGTTGTCTTATCCTCCATATTTATTCGAATCTGTAAAAAGAGTTATTCATTTTGAATTAAACTATGTATATAAAAATGAGAAAAAAGAGACTAATACTTCAGTCTTTGTATGTATAAATGAATGCTATAACAATAGTACAAATCTCTTTTCGACATTGTCCAATTAATTTTACTTACGATGACTGCTGTCTTCTTAACAGAGAGAATCTAATTTCTCACAAGGATTTAAGGCTGAATTTAGTTCTCTATCTCGTGCTTCAACTATCCCAAAGTGACATCCTTCAAAGTTCCTTTGAGTTGCAATGGGTAGGTGGAACTTGGACTCTTCAAGTCATCTGCATAGATCTTAATGAATAGTCTCATTTCTAGGAGTGTCTTGATTAATTTATTAATAATTTCTTATAATTTAATTCTTCAATAAAAACTAAAATAATCATAATTGCAAATTACAAAATCAGACAAATATCATATCATCATTTATTCAGTTCTTCATGCTGGTGTCTTTATCTGTATTCTTCCAATTTCTCATCTTTTTTCTTCAATATTTTTTTAAATAAATTGATAAGTTGAGAATTTATGATTTTTTTAATAAAGATTGCCTCAGAATTTACATAAATAAATTATTAAATAAAAAAATTAATATAAAATTTCATTGAAAATAGCCATCACAATTTTTTAAAAATCTTATTTTCTTAAAACTTATAATTCTGCGTTATTAAAATAAGAATAATTTAGTAATAATAAATATCTCCTTGGTGAATCCAGTTGAGTATTCATACAGTTTATTCTCATACTTGTCTAACTTGTCTTACACACTTGTTCCATCCTCAAATTTGAACTCACCCTTAGCATCCATAGTCGTCTCTCTGTACCCCTGAACCAGACCTTGCAATGATTCATGATAAAGTTTCAGAAATTAACCCAAGTTATTGGCCATAGTTTGAACATTCAATCCATAATAAAATGCTTATAGTTTCATTTTTACTGTAAATATCATGTTCTATAGTTTCTGCTTTCTCTAATAATCTAACATTAAAAAATGCCTACTATAAGCTTACTTATTTCACTATTACACATTTTAAATAACTAAATCTTCTTCACTTTTAACTTCTTTATGATATTCAATTCTCTGAATTATAACTTCTGGCCTAAACATATCGCCCTCTTAACTATCATTCGATAAATTTGTTCTATTTTTTATTGAATTTTTCTTATTATTTAAACTGCGAATCTATTCCAAGTATCTCTCGTTTTACTCTTCAATTTGTTTTCTGTTCCATATAGAAACTAAGTAATTCTTCATCTATGAGTAATAACCCAGTTGCATAGTTTTTATTAAATGTTTTCTTGATTTTTTGTATTGCAAAGTTTGTTACAAAGCCCATTAATGCGACTTAATTGAGGTTGTGTTCAAGCCTTAGAGACAGTATTTATAGTATCTAAAGGATTTTATCAGTTCTGTAGCCATTACTAGAAGTAAAAAAATATAAGTTTTTCATTACAATAGAAATTATTTGAGCTCATTAAATTTATAAGTTGTGGATGAGAATATAGGTTTGACTTGATTTAAGGTTCTTGTAAATTTGTGTAATAAATGTAATTAACAATTTTTCATTATGATTGTGATTAATAATTGTAATTATAATATTAATTTAAACATCGCTTAATATAAATATGTTCGGAGGAGGTAATCGTTTCTAATCCCCTAAATTTGAGGCCCAAGAGTCATCTCTTAACATCCGCCCCTACAACCAACAATTGAACACTTTCACCAAGAAAATCTGTGATGAATTCGGATTGGGAGGCAATGACGTTTGCATGTTCGAGACTAGAACTGCCTTCGACTGTGTTCTTAGACATAAAGTGTCTCAAAAATTAAAAAAAGTCATGGTTTACTATGTATAGACTCAATTTTCTTAATTATTAGAGGTCCAGAGTTTACAATCATATATATATATTGAATATTTTTGTGGATAAAGTGTAAAAGATGGGAGCTATCACAGACAACCTCGGAGCATGTATTCAACACATTAACAACATGAAGGAGAATGTTGGAAAGTCATACAAAGGCCAAGCTGATATCAGTCAAGCACTCGATAACTATCTCAATGAAGTTAATTACATTTAATATTTAAAGAATACTTTATGGTTCAATAATCTATAAACAAATACAATTATTTATATATTTTTACATGAGAAAGAGCTTTGTTTGAATAAAATGAAAAAAGAAATCGATATTATTTCGATGAATAGAATATTTAAGAATAAATCTCAGGGAGTAGTTCTAATAAAATCACATTTAAATTATACAAAGGCACACTTCATAATATAATCAATAAAATTTGTATAATACTCTAATTTTATATGGAAGATAATGATGTAGACATTTAAATTAAGCTAAATCTTTTAATAGTTTTAGTTTTAGTTTATTTGATTTTTTTTTAAAAAAAAAACGTGCTTTGGTATGCCAATAAATTAAAAATTAATAAATCTTAAGGATAAGACTTTGCTTTTGGAAATATTTAACTTCCTTAAAACGTGTTAATAAATATAAAATCACTTTAAATAATTTATAGAATTTGAGCATTTCTTCAAATTTTGATTTAAATTCATTTTTAAATAATAATTTCAATAAAAATTGAGGTATTGGAGTTTTATATGCATTTCCCCATATCTTAAATGTTCTTAAATAGTTCGAAAGTTAAAAAATATCTAGAGCTAAATAACACAGAGTAATGTATTTTTAATCTCAACTCCATGTTATTAAGTTTAGAGTATTTTAATTTTCTTTATTTAATTTTAACAATTCTCTTAAATTTAGCCTCAGTTATTAAAAAATATTTTAATTGCTGTTTTATCAATCAAAAATCTTAAATATAATTTGCAAAAATTAATTAACAATATATTTAATCATAGAATTGTTTTTATTATAATTGTTTTAAATTCATAATGATAAAAAATAAAAATCGTCCTTAGGTATAGATTAAAATATCTCCATAGTTTCCTAGAGAAGCCTAAACGCAGAGAAATTCACCAAATAGCTCTAGAAAGGTAAATAATCTAATTTATATAATGAAATTTTCAAAAAATATGAATCCTGTATATAATTAGCAAGAGGAGATTTAATATTTTAATGTTTTTTAGAGTTCCATGATGAAAAATAACCATAATCAAGGAATTTATAAAGTTGATTTATTTTAAATAATTCACCCCCTTAACCTAAATAATTTTTGCTAAATATAGTATTTTATTAAATCTAGGAAATAACAACTAAATTGCTCCAAATGAGAATTATATTGATATGCTCTCAGCTGCAACTTAAAAATAATAAAGCATGATTAGTTTACATAAGAATGTCAATGAAAAATTAGAATAAAAAAGCAAATTATAAATGATAGATTCTTAGTATAATCATAACAACCCAAAGAGACTTGATATAAAGAGATTCAGCATTCAAGACATAATTAATGATTAGTAAAGTAACACTTCTTAAAACTTACTTAAAACCTCCACAAGAATTGATTATCTTTAATATAAATCAAATAAGTCTCTATTCATTGATAATTTTTAAGAAATTTTAATTGCAGTTTTTATACATTCATTATCAAGGTGGATCAATGCCTTCAAGCCCAGCTCGATCTAGAGGTTCTTTTTTAATGTCAACAAGACCCGTGTCTACTGTGCTTCAATCTCTCTAAAATTCCCCAATAAATCCTAAATTACAAAAATTCTTAGATAAAAATAAAATAGGATTGAATTACGTTAGTCAAAATAATTATGACAGCTCGAATCAACCCAATAGACAAATTCTTGCAGATTAAAAAGACAGTTAAATCTCTTTGCCATTATAAAAATAATTAAAGAATTGGTTTTTATTCATAATAAACATTCTTTTACATTAGGATCCTTGACATCTTGAAGCAATTATAATTCAGTTTAGAGAAATACATAAAGAAATAACGTACAAATTGGAAAACCTTAAACATCACAAGCCACTTCTCGAAGCAAAAGAAGGTAAATTACTGTAACTGGAACAACTCCTATGAATAATAATTTTATAGGTAAATAATTTCTAAATTTTCATTTTTTAAATTTGGACATAACTCTATTTGAAATTAAGCATTATATTACTAAAGGATGTTATTCTTATATTTAATCACCCCAATTTCACAACTAATCTGAACTTTGGATGCACACAGCCACTGTCTTCATTGAAACTTGGTTCATTCATAAACTCTCAAAACCATACTTTCCAATTGAAGTAGCAGCAAATCTAGGATGACTACAGTCGACTGTTTACAAGCAAGTCCACTGCCAGATTATCTAGCATGACTGAAACAGAGAATATAATTCTTAAAGAAAACTATGAAATTCTTCAGAGAGTACAGGGGTTTGGAGATGAAGGGGATATTCAAGGGTGTTAAAGAGCGAATAGTTTGCTAAAAAGGTTTAACAGCTTAAAAGTTAAGGAAGATAATAAGATCTAGTTTAGAGTTTTGTTTTGGTTATAAAAAATCATGTAGTTTAAGAAATATATAAAGTTCTATACGCAAATGTTCTATTATAAGTAAATTTTCTATACTACTTTAGAGTAGCATCTACCAAAGTAAGCTAAATAGTGTAATTGAAAGAAAGACGCTACACTTTGGATCCATTATAAGAATACTAATACAATTTGGAAAAGCACAGTTGCATAATTTTTATTATCCCAACTTAAGGAAAGCAAATCCCTCTTACAATTTGCATTAAAAAACAGCATGAAGCAGATGATTTGATTGTATATGGTTCAAGAATCAATAAAATCCCCACTCATGAAAATAGCGAGATCACCTCATAGTAGCAAAAGATTAAAATAACTGGAATTAATGAATAAATGTTCTCATGTGAAAATTACTACCTAGGTGTATACTCATAAACGGGTTGTCAATAATTTGGCTTAATTTATTCATTCAGGAAGGACATATTTTACAAACCTAATTGGAACTTGCCAAAAAATGAAGAGGGACTTGTTATTAAGAAGAAGCATAATGGTGATGACGATTCATTAGATGGACATGGGGAGCATGCACTTTCTCCTGAGTAGATAGAATGGAGGAGATAGAGAGAAAAGATAGAGGCGAGAAAGAACTTCAAACAATACACTTATTTAAAAAACATTCTCGCAATATAAGATAAGTATGAGATTTTGAATTAGAATTAATTCTGATAATTACTAATTATAATTTACTTTTAATTTCTTTTAGAACCAATAATTTTTTTAATACACAATGAACAAAATAACTAAAATAATGAGTGAACCTGGCTAATACAATAAATTAATGCGCAAAATAGACGATATAAAGCAAACTAGAATCTAATTAATTAAAAAGAGAGGCAAGCTTTCCGATGATCTAGAAGTCAAGATTTTAAGTAGAAAAGTAGAATTAATGTAGGCAAAGGAACCTGGACAGACTATTGAAGAATTTAAGCGAGTTAAGGTCATTGAGAGGAGGGAGGAAATTGAGAAAGAGAATTTAAAGAAAAAAGTATTCTTAATTAATAAGCAGCAATTTATTGGACAATTTGTAAGATCAAATGATTAAATTTATGTTAATTTTTACTATATAGAGGGAGACTATGCTTAATGAAGGCAAGAAAATTCAGAAATAGAGAAAGTTTATGAAAATATTTATAGAAAATACCTCATTCATTTTCATGTATAATTTTATTATTTAAAACATATCAGAAGTACTAATAACAAATTAATTTATGAAAACGTGGGTTGATTTAATGTAAATGCATAAAATGGTAAAAATTATAGCATAAGTCTATAATTAAAACAAGCAATGTCATTAACTTGAAATCTAAAGATACTTATCAAATTATTTTATGAATATCCATTTAGTTTATAACTTATAAAATTTTCATTTATTAATTAAATGCTTAAAAGCTTTGAAGATAAGTAATAAAATCAAGAAATTCTTGAAACGCAAAGGGACAACTATTGATAAAATACATCATAGCAAAATTAAAAGGTAAGGATTTAATAATAAGAACAAATTTTTGAATTTATTTTAATTTATAGTGGAATCACTCTATCTGCAATGCTTTTCAAAGAGACAACTGACAATAGTGCTAAGAATGTTTTGTTTTAATTTCTTCATGATAAGGCTAAGATCAAATCTTTATAACTAATTTTTACAAAGGGATTTTTAATGACAGTGATTAATTATGAAGATATTTTACTTGATTTATTCTGAAAAATTTCTAAACATTAATCTATGAGAAACCAATTCGTTCGCTTTTACAACAGAATAACTAGTATTTAACGATCATGGAGAGAACATTTATAAATTTGCGCAGATAGAAAAACTTAAATTCAATAAAAATTTGAAACTATTATAGAAACTATGCGAAGCAGAATAATCAAAGCCAAGGGCAAGAATAAAAAACAATATGCAGCTGTGTTAAATTTGATTAATTTTCTTGATCAAAAAACAAAGGAGAGAGTTATAAATGAGTATGTTTAAGAACTTAAACTTAGACATACAATTGAAATTATCAAGTGGTATGCCTAGGTTAATTAAAAAGCGGATCTGCATGTGCTTTAATTAAGAATATATAAAAAAATTTTAAAAACAAAGCATTATTCCCATATTTTTTGCATTTTAAGTAATTGACAGCTAACACTCTATCTAATTAAATAAGCCAAAATAATCAACGCCAAATTGAGATTAAGTCTCTTCCAAACCTCTTTCCTGAGCTCAACTAGCAGCAATTATAAACTCCCAGTTTAATTTAGTAAAACTCAAAATAATCCCTAAATCTCTAAAACACCACCACTTCAATGCGAAATTAATATCAATAATAATCGCTCCCTCAAGATTCCAGTATACCCTAGAAACAGTTTTTCTCAACAAAAGATCCCTATTTGATAAATAACAATGGAAGTAACAGCAATTTATAGTCGTAGTTGAGCACTGTAAATAAATAGCAAACACTATTTGTTAAGAGGAATTAGAGCAGCAACAATAATTTACAGATTAAAACTTAAAACTTGAATACTAACAGCATTTAAGAAGCTAAAAGTGGAGGTGGAGACTCAGCAAGAAAGCTTAAGTAATCTTCTTAATTTTTATTCATATATAAAATTCAATCAAATTCGAGCAATTTAATATTATTTATAAATCATTGCAGATGTTGAGAAAGAAAAATTAGATGGAGGCTATGAGTGGTGGAGGTGTAGGGTCACAGAGAAATTTATATAATAACTCTAAGTAAAAGCCTTAAGATAATCAAGATGACGTTTTGTTAAAAATTGATAAAATACTTCAAAGTGTAGGCTTATAAAGTATAACTATGTTATAATTTTAACTAAATACAATCAATCTATTTTTATGCAAGTTTAAAATATCATTAAATCTTTCAATAACACCTCTGCTTAGTAATACGATGAGTACAACAACTTGACTCCGCCATAGTTTAAATTAGACCTTGATAAAGATGAGTAGTTTGTTGCAATGGCTTATAGAGCTCTCATTTTATAAAAAGAGAGGATTAAAGAACAAGAAGATCAGAAAATTATCAGAGAGCTTTTGTTGAAGTAAATCCCATTTTATTATACAAAAATTGAGGTAATAAATATATTCGAAGTAATTAGATTTGAATTGCAAACAAAGATAAAATTATTTAGCTATTTAATCTTAATAAGTCTGGAATAAATATATTAATTAAGCAATATATTTTCAATTATTACATAGCTACTTTAGTGAATTTACTATTTTGGTTTTAATAGATGACTTCATAAACTAATCTTAATTGAAAAAAGAATTTAATCATTGATGCTTAAATCAGAAATAAATTTTATTAAAAGTTTTAAATATTATTGATTAATTTCCTTCTTATATAAGCATAAACAAATGATGATGAAGATTATTTTTGGAGTCTATATGAAAAATATATAAAATAATTAAAATAACTAAGAAAAAGTAAAAAATGAAAAAATAATCAGCTGTTTTAAATTCCTTATTGCGATCTCATTAGCTCACTAATTACAACAACTTTTCTCACATAAAAGTGATGTTCAGCATCCTTATAATAGGTTCGTTGCACTATTAAGCTCAGGCAGTGGTGTATAATTAAGTCACGAACTGCGTTCAATGCATGTATAACACAAGTTCTGCAAGTGGACTGATCATCCCAAATATCAGGTGGTGCAACGCTTCTACTCCAGAGAGATCAACTTGCTCAGATATAATATAAAAATAATTATATCATTATATGTTGAAAAGAAAAGCACCCTAAAATCAATTTTCTTTAAATTTTGTCCTACTTTCTTTAAGAAAAATTTTTATCTTTTATTTTATAAATTAAACCAGTTTATTTTGTATATTTTTGTTGTTTTTACCAAATCAGATACAGCCTGTCCAGCAGGTAATGTTACAATAAATAACGTTATGAGGTGCCCCTACAACATCGAGGATGTAGATATTAACGATGGCATGA
Source organism: Oxytricha trifallax (assembly GCA_000711775.1). Lineage (NCBI taxonomy): Eukaryota > Ciliophora > Spirotrichea > Sporadotrichida > Oxytrichidae > Oxytricha > Oxytricha trifallax. The sequence goes on from ARYC01006128.1 coordinate 17,698, forward strand.
CTGGCTATCCCATTTTAAGAATCAATACTTACTAACCTAGAGATCAATTAAAAATTTACAGAGTCAATATAGTAAAATTATGCAATTAATATTTGTCATTTATAGTTAATCTTCTCTTTCTAATTAATAACACTATGGTAAAGAACGGTATTTTTGGATCATATTGGATTAACGATAACTTTAATAATATGACATTTTTCTTGAGCAAAGCAGACCCTGCAGTAGCTCAATTCAAAGATTTAAAAAGCATTTAATAAGGAGCAGTTAATAAGTAATATATCAATCAAATCGACTACGATTATTATCGATCATAAATCATTGAAAATTAAAAATTATGAGAAATTCTAAATCAACGTATTTTATTTATATAATCTATAATTAACATTAAAATGGAATTTAATATAGCAACTCTCAAGGAGCTTATTCTCTCAGATTGAAGACTAGAAATGCTTAAATGCAAAAGTAAGTTTGAAAATTCAAATTATTTCATGATATTCTGTCATATTTAACATAAAACATTGAAGTAAGCTGTTTTATTTTAAGTTTTTTCTCATTTTAATAAAAATAGTACCTGAAAATTGCGGTGGCAAAATAAGCAGAGATGAGAGAATAATTATAAAAATTCGAGGTATACACAATAAAACACTTTTTAAAGTCATTATTTGACTCTCTGTAGAATAAGAATTGATTCAGAAAATAAAAAAAAACAAAAATAAATCATGCTAAATAATAAATTAATAAGTATCGATAAGTAATAGAATGTTAAAATGCATGATATTTATTTCACGTTTTGCTTTTTATATGTAATTTGATTTACATAATTATGTCTCATTACAGTTATCAATTTAAATTATTTTTAATATTCACGATTCTTTTGTATTTTAGCAATATTAAAATTAAGGTAAGTCAAGATTGTATTTTAGCTTATAATTTTTCAATGATAGATCATCTCTCCACTACTCTTATTTGTTTATGATTAAATTGTTTTCCATTAATATTACTATGTATTCAACCCTACAAATTACTTCTAAACTTATGTTTTCTCATATTAAAGCGCTCTCTACATGAAACTTAGCTTGCTAAATACTCTACTAATAATTGCATTTTCAACAGCACTTCTTTAAACTATGAGTTATTGAGTGTTTTGGCAAGCTATGAAAGTTTATATGAAATTATTCATAAGTATATATAATATCTGTTAATTTTGCTAAAATTTCTCTGATAGTTAACGAAATTTACTGGATAGTATTTCGATTATTTTGTCTTTTGATTTTATTTAGAAATTACTATCACAAAAACTATTACAAAAAAATTCTCACAATTAATAAATTGAATTTTAATCCCCTCGTTTATTCATAAATCAATTTTTCTAAATAAAGATTGCATTTGATGAAATTAATAATAATCTTAATATAAATCTATATTGATACTTTTAAACATTACGAAATGAAATCATTCTATTTTATCAATTTCATGATAATTACCATTACTGATATTCGAATAATAGTAATTATTATTTGAGATGTTTGTTTCAATCTGCGTGTTCTGTCTCAAGAAGGTACTTTAATCTAGGTGGCCAATGTTTATCTAAGAATTCGATAAATTAAATCTGTTTTTCTCAATAACTTTAAATTAATATTGGCTTATATTAAAGATAGCTGTGAATTAAAGTATAATTTTTAATAAAATTTTAATAAAAATTTGATATCGCTAAATTAAAAGTAATTTAAGTGAGGTGAACTAAAATTTATAATACTTAACAAATATTATAAAATTTTTGGGGGGGAAATTTCCTGTCAAGGTTTATGATAAAAAGGAATTTTTAGGGAAGTTTCCTGTCAAGAAAATTTTTATTTATTTTTATTTATTTTTTTTTATGGAATTATTATTTTTGACAACAATAAACATCTTCTTTGATTTTAACATATTTGTAATTCAACAATTTAACCTATCAATCATGAAGTGTTACAAGATTCTTTATGTTGAACAATATTTTCATTAAAAAATTATTTTATTTTACATTAATTTTTCAAAATTTTAGTAAAAATAATAAAAATATGGTTCTATATCTCTAGTTATGTCATTAGAAAATAATTGCAATTTATCTAATAAACTCTTTAAGAATGTTTAAATTATCCTTTAGCCATTTAATGAGTTAAAAATTATCAATCAAAATATTTTATATTTAACTAATAAAAATTATATATAAAAAAAATTACTTGACAGGAAACTTCCCTCTTGTCAGGAAACTTCCCCCCCCCAAATTTTTAAATCTAGCCACCAAACTAACTTTATCTTAAACATCATTTTAACTAATTATTTGATTTTCTAATTGATCAACTATAAGTAATTCCTTTGCTTGCTAATCCTGTAATAGATCCTCTTCGAGCATGGTTAATGATGAAGATTATGTATCTTCATTGTATAAATTATTGGATTACTAATTCATTTGAACGTATTATAGGTATGCCCTCTTTTCATGCTTCTTTGTCAATTTCAATCTATAAGATCTTTTATAAATTTTATTATTTAAGAAAATTTATAAAAATTTCTCAAAAAAGTTAAAATTAATGACTCTTCTATCTGCTTGTATTTCTTTGTTGGTTTTCTTTATTCTATTATGTCTAAATGGTACATAGAAGAAAACTATGTAAAATAATGTGGCATACAGCATCACTATAATCTAATTTTGTAATTATTCACATAATGTTTTAAGCATTAACAAATATTGACTAGATAAACTTTCGATATTATAAGACCACATGCAGTGTAATAAACATTTCACTAATCATATGTCCAGACTCCCAAACACTCATATTTCCTGTAATTCCTTATTAGCACTCTAACTTTGCTAAATTTTTCACAACTGGGATTTCCATTACAATAATACCCAGAGCTCCCATTACTAATCCGTAAGTCGACCAGAGTAAATTAACAATCGAAAATATCAGAGTTTGTACTCTCACATATCTCAATATAAAAAATGCAATAAAAAGTTATTGTAAAGTGGCATATATCTCCAGAAATCTAATGCTCTCTTCATTTCTTCTTCTTTGCTTTGGCTAGTAACTTTTTCAATCTAATCTTATGTGGTTATGGTCTTGCCCTATTTAGTGCTTTGCTTTGCCTAGTTGAGTAATCTATTTTAAAAATCAAAATCTTCATCAAAGTTGCTGTCGCTATTAATTGATTCTTCATATATCTATTGGGGAGGAGGATTTAAATTGTTTTTGATTGAAAATTTCTTGCTTCTATCAAAATAAGATTTCTATTAATGATTATTCTAAGCAAAATTTTATGTCATAAGCCTTCCTCTTAACTTTGAATCTTAACCAGGATCTTCAAATAAATTTTATGTTTAGCTTTCAGAGCATCTTGTAATTTTAATGTTAAGTTTATTATTTCCATCATTTAACCTCGATTTATAGGTATTTTAATAAGTATAACCACGAACTCTGCATTTTTAGTTTTAAGTATTAAGCTAAATATTTGGTGATTAGTTTTGTTCATTATCTTCATTTTAATTTTGAACTGGGGCTGGAATATTAAAAATATTTGCTTCTTCAGACTATATTTCATTATGGTCTCGATATAGATACGCTGGGAAATTTCTAAGAGAATGTGCTTCAGTCTATCTTTAAAGTTTAGTCTCTTACTATTCATTTGTCTTAGTTCGAGCTGAGCTTTTTTTCCAAAATATATAAAGTGAAAGTTTCTTAAATAAAATTTAAATACTTACTCTTTTTTAGGGTGAGGGGGGGGTAGAGTAAGACAGGGAGGGAATCATAAATAACAAGTAATTAAAATTATAATTTTTGCTTTAATCCTAATTTGATAACCTCCTGCTTGAGATATTTCTATCCAAGCTTACTCTCTATTTGCTTTTCTTATCAATATTACCTTCTTGATTAAGTTTAGTCTCTATTAAATCTTCTTAAGCCTATTATTGCTGCAGTATCATATGTTTAACTATGTATCTTTCAAAATTATCTTCTTGTTAAACCTCTATTAAGTTCTGGACTGGGTCTTTATGCTATTCTTCATCCAAATACAATTTTTAATCCACTATTGATGAGGGCAAAAATAAACCCAGTAGTAAATCTATGATTGCCATCACGAAGTCAAGTATGAACAAGAACATCAATTGAAGGGCTATAAATAAAAATAAAAACTAGTTTATATTAACTTACGATAGACTGAAGTGTCACATCTAAGACCCCACTAAGGAAAAGCACCTGTTAATAAAATCAAAAACAATGCGAAACATCGAATAAACAAACCTATTCTCAATCAAAACCCCAAAACCCCTTAATGAGGTTTATAAGTGCTTTGATTTGTAGGGAATTTGTTAGGGGTTGGGGTTATTAATAGGTTTTAATGTGAAATTTATAGTAAATGTATATAATTTAATCACTCAAAATGCACTTTTGGATCATGTGGGAGATGTCTGAAGTTTATCTTACTTATCCACAACTCTAACTGCTCTATTGATATGTCTGATCTTGAGTTTGGTTTAATTATTATTGACTCTGCCATTTGATTCATTGATTGAGATACTCTTGTTTTGTCAATAAATTGCTTTATTCTTTGTTTAGCATCCTTCTCGCATCTTGTAGAGCAGTATTCATTGCGAGGCATATCGCACTCTATTATTATTGCTGCTAAAGCCCACACATCCCACTAAAAGTCTCCATCTCTCCGGTCTTCTCTTTCTGGATAGTACCCTTGCGTTCCCATTACAGTTCCAAGCCTTGATACTTCCACTTCTTTAGGCTCTGTTGAAATCGATTATTGCTACTATTACAGGTGAGAAGTTTATCATTATATTTTCTGGCTTCAAATCTCTGTGAACAAACCCTAACTTATGAAGCTCTTTAATACCTTATACGGTCTGAGTTCCTATTTATCCAAGTTACTTATGATTCCTTTGATCAGTTATGAAATCTCTAAGGGTCATTTCATAGAGTGGAAGTCTGAAAGCAACATGATCCTTGGCAAGGAGAACAGCATCTAGCTTGATTAAGTAACTACACTCTTTAAACTTTGCTTGAGTGAGTACTTGATACTCATTTGTAAACTCCATCTAATATTTATCATCACTTTAGAGGTAGTTGAGGGGATACACCTTGAATGCGTATTGATGATCATTGATAACTTTCTTATCAAAGGAGTCTTCTAATATTAGGTAGCTTTAAAGAGAAATATCTAGGTCAATTTAAGCAAGAACCGGTATTTTCTTGTATTGAATCTTGATCATAATTTTTGTTATTTCAGAGGTCAGTTGGTTGCGTGCCTTCATAATGTACTCTAACTCTCTTGCTTATTCAGGCACTACGACCTTAGAATATTCCCTCGCTTTTCTTTTGTTGAGAAGCTTCAGCTCAACTTCATGATTCTCAAGTTCTATATCTTTCTTGTGAGCTTTTAATAGATGCTTCTTCAAGTCTCTTGCATGAGAGTATTGCATATGGCACTCAAAGCAGTCATACTTTCCATCAATTTTATCTTGCTTTAAGTATACAGTGGACTTGGCTGCTCTATGCTCTTTCTTATGTCTGTACCAGCTATATTTATGAGCAAAATCTCTCTCTCACATAGCTCACAAAAATAGACTTCAGCTT